>JAVTVY010038831.1:0-158042 GCA_036873755.1 Hanleya hanleyi
TAAGACATATTACTAGTCTTACATATTATTAGTCATATTAGTGTGCTGAAAAAATCTTCTCTTCAAGCTGCGAGTAAGACGATGGGAGAACCTTAACTGTCTAGCAGAATGAGCTTTTGCACCTGGCATAACAATGTAACCCAGTATCCAATTTATACGGAATCAACGGAAATCTGACAGAAAAAAAGTTTCAGATATGCGGTCCGATATTGATTTACTGTTATTTATTTTGTTGCATGGCAACACAATTACGTTTTTGGGGGTAGATATTGGTGTGAGAACACAATGACAATTTGTTAAGGCTATTGAATAGCTTCAATGTCTAGAATTATTGTTAATCTCAAATAGGCTATTGTAGGTTCTGCCTCGTGATTCACCAAGTATAGACCATTTTCTTTGCTTCTATTAATGTATTTTTTTGGCAGCTGTCTGTGAATAAAAATATATAATAAAAAGGATTCGGAAGTCAGTCTTGATTTTCCAAAATACACAAAAGAAGAGAAACATAGATGGCAAATTCGCTATTGAAAATCGATCGCCGTTTCACGGCAATTTCTATCAGCCTTTTCAAGTAATGCTCCTTCGCCGAAATATACTAACTAGGATGTCATCCTTGTTCCATAAGCGCTGCGTTTCCAAGGAATCGATGTTCTGTGGCTTTCATGTTTCGTGGAAATACCCGTCTTCCTCGATATCTGTATGATACCGAGATACCCATTATATATCATATGCTGTTCAGCCCCAGTATATAGACTATTTGATTGAATATCGTTAAACAGTATGTCAATGAGGCTTTACTTGCAGCTCTCAGTTTTATCCTGGCGGAGCTAGCTGATATACTGATACTTGAATCTTTACCGCGATCAAGAACGATGTATTGAATAACGGCCTGAATAAATATGGCAGAGTTCTCTCCCATCCACTAAAAACCCATCATGCCGTAGCAGTTGATATCATTGCCATTGATGAACACCGACACATGGATTAACAATGTTACAATTGCAGCTTGACTGACTTAGAAATGTCCTTAATGTAGTGATGGAGATCCCAGTCCGGGAGGGTGCGGGGTGGGCATGAGGGGGTAATGCAAGCCGTTTCGTCGTGACATTCATCATCAATATAACAATGAATTGCCTAACTCGACATGGCAATATTGTTTACATCTTCTCAACACCGCACCATCCACTCTCAAATTATAATCGTCATATTATGTTTCTAGCCAGTGACACTTATCTGGCATACTGCATAAGTCTATACTCATTTCGGGCTTTTGCATGTGAATTTGTTCAATATGATTACTGTGAAGATATGTTAATTTGAAATTAGCAGTAATATGTTATCCGGCATGGTTAAGATATCTAACCTGTCTTATGGTGGAATTATAGATAAGTACATCGCCTGCCTTGAGCTGTGTGAAGTAGACGAGCACATCGCATGCCTTGAGCTGTATGATGAACCGCATGCCTTGAGCTGTACGATGAACCACTCCTGAAATTTACAGACGAGTTTGAGTATTGCAGAATAAGAAGTACCGAGATAGTGGAGCAGAAAAGCCCTCAGTCATTTGGACTTTGGTCTTCATAATCTCAAATGCGAGAAATTATTTGCACTCGCCCTGTAATTTTGAGGAAATATTTGTGGTTTCGGGAGCCATTGAGGCGAAGAGGTTACCGCCGTGAAATGAAACGCATCAGTTTGTTCTCCATCAAAGTGCGATGGTCTGAGACGCCACTTTTGCTCAAAGGTTATGGCGTTATCGACTTCTCTCCATGCCTCGCAACATCGGCTGAAAAAAACTGTCAGGATTTTAATAATTTCCGGCTATAGGAGCAAAATAAACGAGCTAATTGCCACCACACAAAAGGCAAAGTTCTCATTACCAAAGTGCACCGATAGCCTATAGCGATTCGTTTTTACCCGAAACGCTTTTACAGGCGTTAAAAATCTTCAGAATTTGCGGCCATCAACTGTTGATATCAAAAATACACCCAACCTAATCAGTTGAAGACACGGAAATAATTACATTGCCTTTCAGCAGAAGATGCAGAATGTTTTATGTCGTCGAATTTTCTTTTTTTTAATCCATCCCATTTGGCAGAGTATTTTAATTTGCATTCCTGAGGCGAACTTGCCATTTTCTGGATGTGGTAGTATTCGATCGCTTGGATTCCTTTTTATCGAGCTATAATTAAGTAGTGGTTAAGACTTCCTCTCTTCGAGCTCTTCTTGAAAGAGACAGACCAGAAAACCATGTTTATTCTGGCATAACATCCGAGAAATAGGCCACGGAGCAGATCGTTACATACGATTATATCATTGTATATGCTTTATGCGAACATTTCCATGTAATAGGCAAACATAGATTTACATTTCAACGTTGGTCTCAGTCCGCTGGAGTTAAAGAGAAAAGTTTGAATATTTGATTATGATGTCCACGGTTATTAATCTGTTGTATTTCTCTCTCATGTTATTGACGCCGGGTGTACAGGACTACTCATGTTATCATAAAACGAGTGTCTCGTCACTGTATTTTAAAAATTAATAACAGCATAAACAAAAATTACAACTGAATTTAAGAATCTTCAGAATTTGCGGCCATCAACTGTTGATATCAAACATACACCCAACCTAATCAGTTGTACGTAGACCCGGAAATAGGCTTTCAGCAGAACATGCCATTTTCGAGCTATATAGTTATGTCGTGGTTAAGTCTTCCTCTCTTCGACCTCTTCTTGAAAGAGACAGACGAGAAAACCATGTTTATTCTGGCATTACGTCCGAGGGATAGGCCAAAGAGCTGATCGTTACATACGGTTATATCATTGGGTATGCTTTATGCGAACATTCTCATGTAACAGGCAAAGGTATCACAGCGTTCACGGAAACACTGGTTTACAGTTCAACATTGCTGTCTTAGTCCGATGGAGTTAAAGATAACGGTTTGAATATTTGAATATGTTTCCACGGTTATCAATTTCATGTTATTGACGCCAGATAGAGGATTGCTCATGTTATCATAAATGTGTGTGTCATAATTTATATCTTCACTGTATTTTATATGTGATGCTAGTTAGCAATTTTCTTGTCGCTGTATGATGTGAGGTATTCTGTCATCAGAAGAATGTTCAACCGCTTCAAATCAAATATTGGGGATATACCAACTTGAGTCATCAGTGGATGTGGACGTGTGCATACGTTTGCCGATAGGGTCAGGAGGGCTATAGTGAATTAGTGCGTGGTAACAGCTCGCCAGGATATAGGCCAAACAAATTCCAACCTGACGAGGCCATCTAGGAATACTTCTCACAACCTGACAATACTGTTGAAGCGGGAGATGTACATTTCTTTGAATAGCCAATCAAATTTGAATTGTATAGATAATATCCCAGAGCGCGTATTGCTTAGTCGTCAAATATTGGGCGCAAAATATTAATAATGCAATGATATAACCGGACAGTTCGTTGAAGAGAATCTCTGTCATATCGGTCGAATAAAGAGTACCGTAGCTTGATTGGTTCATTGGATGAGGTGGAAAAATTCATATAGAACTCAGATTATTTGATTATTTTTTAATGATAAATTGGTGTCTCTCCGTAAAGAAGATATGCATTTCGACTTCGAATCTATGCGGTTACTCACTATTGCTCTCACAGTTTCTTAATCAGTCTATCTTGAAAAGATTTCATACATAAGGAACTAACTTCCACCATTCATTAAAAAATATATTCGAACTCTATACCGCCTTCGTATATTTCGTCTATCACTAAACAGGTTTGGCCACGCGTTTCACGTGAACGTGACTAAGGATTCTGGAATGGAGACCCGCGTTCTACTACATTTTTCTCCTGGATGTCAGTTCAAAAATCCGCCCGTCCCGGTATATGGGCGAATATAGATTTTGCGATATGATACGCAACTCTCATCGAAACCATTATTGTAAACGAAATATTCTAGTAGTGAAATTCAGCATATGCAAGTGTATTTACTTTTTATAACTTATAATATCCTGATCTCCAGCTGTTTTACGCATTTGGTGTTAATTTTTATTAAACAGGCTCCAAAGGCTAGAATGTTGAAACTTTCTATGGCATATCTTGCACTCAAGCGTTATGGGGAAATGTAATAAGTTTCAAAATGGCTGTCTTAATGACGTCACAGTGACGGTATGTTATAAAAAAAGTGTTTGGGGTCGACTTTCAGTCATATTTTCAGTCATTTTTCTTTATTTATGCTATTTTCTCCGGAAAAACTACATAATACATTAAGAAACTAGAACTCGTGGACTTCGAAAGACTGCCGTTACCTGTGTGATTTTATGGTTTTGATGTTTGGCAGTGGTCTTTCGAGAGTTTTTCCTATTTCCCAAAATTGGATCATGACGTGTATACTTTGTGGTATGTGTAATGCTTTAGTTACCTTTGACAGTCATAACAGGATGAAATGTATGAAGTACAATAATTTGATGATTTATTCCATTAATTATTTTGGTGCTTCAGAGAAAATTTTAATGAAAACCAGAGCGTCTGAAGTCCCCCGACGTTGAAACGAATTATTTGGCTTGGAACCTTAACATTCAGTACCCAGCATGAAAAGCATTCTCGAGTGATATCCTGTGGCAAGTTATCCACATACAAAATTTGCAAAGAATCCGTTCAGGAATTTGAAAGTTACCGTCCAGAAGTAATTTTTTTTTTTTACTTGTCTTCCTGGTACTTCAGCTTGTCACCCCTACTGAAACTTTTTTTTCACCATACTGTCATGTATTCCAACTAGTTTCTCCATTTTTTCAGGCATTGTAGAATTTGAACGCACATGCTTTTTTTGTTTTTTTTTTCTCGATCGGGAGACGTTGATGACACTGACAGATTTATCTCCTTCCTCTAGCTCTGCATTGCCAATATCAATGTCCTCACTCCACGATGTTGATCATCATCCTAACGCATGGCACGATCATACGTAGAAACTTCTGCGCATAGCCATGCAGTAATGGAGGGAGGGAAGGAATTTGGCTTAATGTCACACTCAAGTTTGTTTCACTCATATGGTGACAGCCAGTTTGGATGATATCTGAGTATATTAGGGCATTTCCCAATTGGTCACCTCCGATTGATCCCATGAGATCCGAAATCGGCGCAATCACATTCATAAAACGAGGACACACCTCCAGAAAGCCATCGAATGAAATGATCCCTTGGTGGGCCTCGAAATGCCGCTATCACAAAATAAAAAGCATATCATTTTCCTATGAATTGTCACCGATGTTATTAATTTAAAATAGGTAAGGTCGTTAATAATATATTTTTTCTTAAGAAAAACAAAGAAGCATGCTCCATTAGAGTGAGAACTAACATAGCTGATTCGCACAGCTTCGTTTTGGTCTCGCATAGAATCCCCCAGTCTTGCGCCTCTGCACTCAAATTAGACTGATATGTCTGATGTCTGAGATGCCCAGGTCAAACTATTTAAATACAGATAATTTCAATGGCTCGTTTAAATGCGGTGGGCATGTGACTTGATGCTTCAGGAACAACTTTCGAAGAGGATTATGTCCCTCCGGAAATATGTCCTTTGCGGCTGAAAGGTGGCACCGTGTGAAATACATGCCGAATCATAGCGATAAGCTAAGGGTAATGTTAAGTGAAACGTGAAATGCCCTTAGCAAGCTAAGGTGGATGTTGACTCAGTGGGCTCATTTCTCTCAACAGACTGTTCCACTATTAGGGAGTTTAACAGTGTAACAGTGTAACATGTCAACAAAATGTTCACTTATGAGATTAAATTTGTTGGAATAATATTTTCTTAAATATCATAACAGCAGGGGGGTTTTAGGCACTTTTTCATCTAGGTAACTCAGCCCTGGACACACCACTGGGCATTTATTACCGTATTTGTACGATGATTTTACATGGACTCACCCTTACAATCACCCACATGGCGAGGGCTAACAGGGTTAAAAAACACAGACACAAGACAGTATGAGTTTTCTATGTTAACTGTACGTATAAGAGATAGGTGATAGTAAGATATTACTCACGGAGACAACTACAATTTAGCAATCATATTCTGAATTATCTTGTTATATGAACAGCTTTTATGAGACTGAGAGAGCTTTGTCAGAACCTTAGCACGGAATTTAACTATATTCTTCAGGGCAATTAGGCTGGGCTGCTTACCGGCGTAACGGCTACAATATAGATAGTATTTTGCCTGGAGTACAACATAATACACAGCCATTGTATAGCAACCTAGGGCATTCAGAATTTCACCACCACCTACGACATCTCTAAGGCTGTCAATACTAAATATAACATTAAAACCATTGTTAATCCATTCCAGGAATGACTTCCAAAATAAGTGTGTGGACAGTCAAACATGGCATGCTTTATATTATCCTCGTCATTACAAAACAGACATTGAGGAGATGGTTTCACCTTTACGCGAAATAAGTACTTATTACATGGGTATATATTGTGCAATATTTTAAATTCCATCTCTCTTATTTTATTTTCAAGAGGTAGTTTATTATAGATAACCTTCAAATAACTGGAGTGATCCGTTTGTTCATTTCCACACAAACTATTTTTTTAAATGTTGTACAAATATTTGGACTTGATAGGAACACTGTCCAAGAATGTGTCATTTATTGGGACGGAAGAACGAAAATCCCTACTAGGACAGGGACTTTTCTCATTGAACAAATTAGAGCCAAGTTTACGCTTTATACAATTAATGACAATGTTGTAGGTTGTGTTACTTAATGTTAGATTATATTTCCTACTGAGTTCATCTTTATTGAACAAGCAGCCATCTTTGCCAACCAAATCTCTAACAAATATTATGCCCGCTTCATACCATTCTCTGATGAAAAGGCAGAGTCTGTTTGTAGTGAACATTTTGTTATTCCAAATGATCTGATCGAATAAATCTATGTCTACATTTTGTAGCTCACTCCAGAACTTCAAGATATCCGCATAGAATTGTGGAACTTTCATGTCAAGGTATCTAACATCATAATTACATCTTAAAATGAAATGTAGTCCTCCAATTTTATTGAACAACCCATCAATATATATCTTCCAGAAATGATTTTGGTGCTGGGGATGAAAATACCGAGCTAACCAGACCAATTTAAGTGCCTTGTTCATTATCTCGAAGTCAAGAACTTGAAGACCGCCACGCAAATGATCCAGCATAACTTTTTTACGTGCCACCTTTTCTGATTTGCTCTTCCAGATAAAACTGTATATTTCTTTATTTATCTGTTTTACAGCCTTGGGAGTATATGAAGATTACTGGCCATATATATGAGTCTAGAGAGGCCTTCTGATTTAGATAATAATACTCTTCCATATACCGAGAGGCTTCTCTGTTGCCAGATAAGAAACCTTTTCTTCATTTTGAGAATTTGCGGGTTTGAATTTTCTTCAGTTGTACAGCCTGTATAGTACTAACCACTAGTCCAAGAAATTTAGCTTTTGTAACAATTTTGACACCACAAAGTTCACCATGAAAATTAGCTATGATAATTCTCATAATGGCACATTTCTTTCTATTCAGTCGCAACCCAGTAATAACAACCAGCCTATCATACATGAGCAGTGTGACTAACGTCACAGGACCTACGAAGTAGAGTAGGCATTAGGACTTGGAACGCGAACTGAACTCTTGGAAATCCCCGCCCCCAGTTAGAATCCTGCCTATATTAAGATGGGCACCGCCCAAGTCAGAATCGCCAGTGATTTTCATCAAAAATCACCAGAAATTTTCATCAAAAGTAGGTCAGCTCAAGACTTGTTGGTAACAATCTCCTAATGCGCCTTCATTCCAAAAATAAATAACGATCGCCGATTTAATTTCACAATTTGTTAACTAAAGGAAACAGATTGAATAATAAAAAAGTTCAGTAGATTTCAAGCTTTACGTGTGAAAATATATCGATCTCTTTAATGGTTTTCAGTGCCCTTGTCCAGGATCAAAACAACTTTTTGAATCGCATTATTTTCCCAACAATACAACAAATTTTTATATATAGTACTATAGTAGAAATGTAGCATTTATGTAGTTTACGGTAATTCAACTCCAGACCAACACCGTCTCTGCACAAGATAATGATTTCATGCCATTCTCCTGAGCATAACCGGTACAAAGACGAATAAATAGCGTCTACTTACTTTATCTAGTTAAATTCTACCCGAAGAAAATAAATTAAGACCCTTTAAACATGCCATCATGGCTTTGTTTCACCCTCAGTAAACTTTTATCGTTGTTACTCACGCAGACTAATCTGAAGGATGATGCCATATCTTTCTTCTGCTGTGTCATTTAATTGGTTGATGTAGTAAATTTCACCACCAGTGCGTAACTGTAACTTGACCTGAATTTGACGCCTGATGTTGTCTGTGAGGAAATGTTTCAAGGATGTGAAATAGGATACACGTTAAAGTCCACAGTTTTCATATATCTAGATAACAATATACTGAATTGTGTGTAGGCTGGCAAGTTGGTAATAGCAGTGTAGAAAAAGGCACTAACAAATGATGGAAAATTAGCATTTCCTATTTCATTATCCCATCACGTTTTGTACTGTGTTATATATACAGTGAAACATACAGCCAAGGGTTCCCGATGGGCATGACAGTGCACTCGCTGAGCTATCAATAAATAATAAAAAAAATAATTATAAATCAAATTTTCAGCAGAATTCGATCAGCTCAGAACTTGTTGGTAACAATGCCCTAATGCACGTTCGTGCCAAAAATCAAGGTTCTAATGTCAATGGTTCTCCTTATTTTGCCGACGAAAGGACTCGGATGGACTGACTGACTGACTCACTCACTCATTACCGGACAATTTGCGATCTGTAGCCTACTTCGTAGGAAAAATGAGAACAACTGTTGAACGGCCTGCTTATTTTCCAGAATGATCGTTGAGTCATCTGCGTAATGCAAACTTTTACATTCCGTGTTCCCAATGGAAATGCCCCTGATATTCTGGTTCTCTCGAAGTAGATGGCTCACAAGCTCGGCACAGAGAATAAAAATATATGGCAATAAAGGGCATCCCTGTTTGGTACCTCTGCCATTAGAAAACCAGTCAGAAGTTTTGCCCATGTTAACAACACAGCTAGAAGTATTTTCATAACAAAGCTTAACCATGTTAATGAAGGATGGTCCAAAATTAAGAACTTTTAAAGAATAATTAATGAATGTATGCTCAAGCGAATCAAAAGCTTTTTCGAAGTCTAGGCCTCGTCTGTGAAGTTCTCTATTATATCTAATAAAAATCTGATATTTTCGCTAATGTTTCTGCCTTTTACAAAACCTGTCTGGCTTACATGAATTAATTTGTACAAGTAACATTTGAGACGATTAGCAATAGCTTTTGCATAGATTTTGTAATCAACATTAAGGGTAATCGGTCTCCAGTTGTTGATATCTTCAGCGTCATCAGAATTTTTGCCAATCAATGTTACAATACCTCTTCTCTGAGTATCTGTTAGTTCGCCTGAATCTAATGATGACAAAAGTGATTGAAAATAGAAAGGTTTTATTTTGTTCCAAAAAAATGTATAAAGCTCGACAGTCAGACCATCTGATCCAGGTGATTTATTGGTTTGCATATCCTTTAGAGCAGTGCTTAATTCTTCCATTCTAATTTGTTGTTCCAGTATATCTTTTTCGTCTTCTTCCAATTTTGTTATATTTTCCAGTTTGTCCGATATTTCATCTTCTACTAATTCATCATAATTTTGATCTGAAAGTCGGGACTTGTATAATGTGGCGTAGAAGGTCCTTAAGTAATTTAATAGTTCATGTTCATTCTTTATCACCGTTCCTTCTGCAGTTTTAATTTTATTCAACGATTTACTTGCTTGTTTGTTACGTTCCAGATCATAAAAATATTTGGTGCTCTTTTCACCTTTCTCCATCCAACGACATCTGGATCGAATCATAGCTCCATGGGCCCTATCCTCGTATATTTTTTTTAACTCGAATTTTATTTCGGTATACTTTTGCTCAAGTGCATCACAATTGTTAGATAATAACTGTCTTTCTAAAATAGAAAGTTCTTTTATTAGTGTTTTTTCTTTCAAATATTTTTGTTTAGCTAATGATTTGGAGCAGTCTATAGCCATTAATTTGATTCTGCATTTCGTTACCGGGGAACCAAAAACTTCACCTTGTACCTCTTCCAAAAAAAAAATTATTCTCTGTACGAACTCAGCATTATATAAAAGAGAATTGTTGAATTTCCAAAAGTTGTAGTTTTTCTGGGTAATTTGATTTCCAGGTGTTACAATGACAACTTTGTGATCTGATCTTATGCTTGGCTTTATTACTGCATATTGCAGTTGGTTGATTAGTGAAGCGGTAACTAAAATCATGTCAATACGAGACTGTGTGGTGTTATTCAGTTTCCATGTGTACTTTTTCTCATGAGGGTTACTTATCCTCCAGGTATTATTTAAATTCAAATCAGCTAACATTGTATGAATAGCGACACTGTTTCTGTTATTGTGGGAGCCCAACCTATCCATGATAGGATTTATTACACAATTAAAATCTCCACCTAGAATGAGATTGTTTTGTAAGCTATTAGAGGTAATAAAATGACTTATGTCAAGAAGAAATTTCTCCCGATCTGCGTAATTATCACTGGGTGAATATATATTACATAAATTATAGACTGTATTATTGAGTTCCACTTGCGCCATGGCAAAGCGACCGTTCTCGTCAAGATAAGATTTTATGAGCTTATACTGTTTGGTATTAAACATGATAGCTGTCCCTCGACTATTTGTTTCTTCATGAGAAAATACAATCTGATTGCCCCATTCTGATGTCCAGTATGGTTCATCGCTTTTACTGCTGTGAGTTTCTTGAATAAATACAATGCTTGGATTTAAAGTTTTTACATACAGAAAGAGTTGTCTTCTTTTATCTACCTGTCTTAAGCCTCTAACATTAAATGTTAATATACTTAGCATAGAAAAATGAACTTGCAAGGAAAAAGTTACAAAAACACACACTCACACAAACAACTAATAACAGTATTAAATGAAGAAAAAAAACAGAGAGAAAAAGCCCTAAGCTAATTACCTAGCTCTTGTTAAAACCCAAAATGAAAATCCTCAGAGAGGACAACTGGGAATTCAGAGAATACACTATTTTACCTAAATAGCGTAGATCTATATTTCTATTGATATAACTGGGGCACCAGTATGCCTGATGAGGCCGCTTATAACGACATTCCTGCTTCCTACCTGCTGTAACCCTACCTACCCATTTTTCCTTTGAAAAAAGGTGAATTCATGAAATGAAAATTCGGTCAATTTTTTTCCCCCGATTTCTCCCCCACCTGTTATTTAGAAAAGAAGTTGTGAAATCACAATCATAAGGTCTGATACTACTAGTATCCAAGAACTTTCTAAGAGAAGGAAGAATCCTTTTCACTAACTCTCTCTTTTTTTTTTTTTTTTTAATTGTTACAGCATGTCACAGAACACACAAAATATCGCTGTCCACGACCCCATACACCATGCACACGTGCACCATGACACGTGTACACAGTACGCAATTAAAAAACCTTAATCTTTTCATTTGTCGTCAGCAAAGCAATACATTGTATAAAATTGTTAAACTTATTGCCAACAATGTTACCAAAGAGGCCAAGGGGCGTGGCTTGAATTGACAAGGATATATCCAGTTATCAATAAGCATAATTGTCACGCCCATTGTACGTACTGACACAGTTATGACAGGGCGGAGTTGGGGCACGTGGGTGGGGGTGGCTTAAATGAAGATACATCTCTTACATGAAAATTTGAGACAGAATCCATCAAAATTATGTCACTCATATTTCTTTGCACCACGAAATCTTGAAACTTGAATTTGAAGAATTGAGTTTTTGAGAAATTTTGAACTTGAGATTTGCCCCAAACAATTGAGTTTTTTATCGATGGGAAAATGCGCGCCAAACACGTTCAAAAAAATTTGTGCTATATTGGATAAATATTGAATTCTTCAAGAGATAAGTCGAGTTCCCAAACGAAAATGTTGAATTGTCGTGACAAATAATCAAGCAAGATAATTGTTGTTGTTGTTGTTGTTGTTGTTGCCTTCACTCGATCAACTCGCGAGTGCTACGTCTGGAGCAAGTCAAAATCGGCACGGGCAACGCAACGTTCATGTTCGTGTGTTATAGTCTGGGAGCCAGGATCGGGTTTTGGTGAAAGTGTTCACCCCATCGGCAAGAAAATTTCCATCTATACCATGACTTTCTATGGCTATGGGCGGTATTACCCAGGGTGGATGTAGAGTTCCAAAGTGGTGTAGTTTTTTCCCATAGCGGACGATATGTTTCGCTACCGACATTCATTTTACTTTGCCGAAAATGGGGGTAGGTGTATTTTACGCGCCGTAGCTCTTGTGTTATTGATCTAATCTGCCTAAACGGTATCATATATTAATCATTAATAGTCACCGAGTTATACGTTATCAAATTTTGTTTCTGTATCCCGTCTTTGTAACGTCACTAGGAGAACATATCCAAATGTCAACTGAAAAATTGCTCCCGTTTAAAAATGGGGGTAGGTGTATTTGTATCGCTATATCTCCCTTATTGTTGAACCAGTCTACATAAACGAGATGAAATCTTGCTCCGTGTTACCCCGCGAAGGTTTTCAATACCTAAGATCGTGGTTGTATCCCGACCGTATTTGGAGGTAATAATCAAATGAAATTTTATCAGAAAAATATATTGCCTCTTAAAAAACGTATATGTGTCATTGAACTGCTATATCTTTCTTAATAATGGACCTATCTGTCTGAAATTCATTGTATTTTCTTCAGCATTTATGCCATTGCCATAAACAACCACGATTTATTTTTGTATCTCACCCTAGTATGACATACTTGGGGGCCGTATCCAAAAATCAACTTCAGAAATACTCCTTTCCAAAATAGGGGTATATGTAAGTGTGTTGCTATATCCTTCTTATTACTGATCCAAATATGTCTGAATATCGTAATATAATTCTCAACAGTACTTAGCAGTGTTTTTCAGTTAGTACTTTTGCTTTATTGTTCAACCGTATGATGTAATTGGGGATTGTAATCAAATTTCACTTGAACAAATCTACTCCGTCTGAAAAGGGGGTTATATGTAAATGACACACTAAATATTTCTCAGTAATTATTTGGGCTGTCTAAACTGCCTCATTTAGTACTCAGCAGTTGAAAGCGAAGTTATATATTAGCAAGATAGATGGTAGTTTTCCAACATATTCAAATATCAAGTCAAAAACGTACTCGCGGCTGCTAAAAGGGGTATGTTTGATTATATAGTAATATATTTTTCAATACTGATCCAATCGGCCTGGACTGTGTCGTGTATTAGTGAACACATATTTTTATCATATGTAACTGAGATTCGTTTTAAAATACAAACTGAACAAACTATTCTCTGTTAAAAAAAAAGGGAGAGCAGGACATAGGTAATACGTTCAATATATCTTCTCAAAGAATAGTTCGTCTGTAGCTGTTTTACTATAGATCTCGTAATAACAACTGTATCAGTTATTCACAGAGTTAGTAATACTTGTAGTTTAGATGTTCATTTGACTGCCAAATATGAGCTTACCTGAGACTTGTAAAAGCTACAGAATGAGTGGTACAATAAATCCAAGTAACTTTAATATCATTGCATATTACATACTGCATACTGTTTCACTGCTAAATTCAAAATTGCGGTTATGGCATTGTCAGAAATGTTAAATTTTTCATGAAATTGAGGGAAATTTCAGATCTCACTGTACACCTCCAGCTTCATAAAATTTATTGCAACAGTTTCATGTGGATTTTTCAGCTTCTTTAAGTAAGCTATCTACTTGAGCTTCATCGATAAATTACGAAACAACCATTGATCTTAGTCAAAATGCACACTCGCCAAGCACATATTCATCGCATTGTTTATCAAGTTGGACGACTCGATACGAAGTAAATTTCCCATTTCCGAAAGGTCCCTTGAAGTTGAATTGGGTCCCATTATCTGTAGAAGAGAGACACTGGATCACAGATCAGGTAAAACTGGGCCCAACATGATGAGCTTTGATGTGAAACATTGAATTTTGATTATTGTTCATTCACGAGGTTTAGATAAATGACCCGAATAATAAAACGATTCCTTCATTGAATGAAATCTTTTCCCCGTCATATTTATTTTATCTCTGATTATTAGTTCACGACTTTATATTCCAAAACGATTAAACCGGAAACTTTGGTGCATTCAGCCTTTGCGACAAGTATATTCACCATAATAACAATCTGCAAAAGGCAACTCATTTGACCTCAACATGTCAATTTAATTAATAATGATGCTGAAGTGATTCTTGATGATGTAAACAGACGTCATTCTTCAATTGTCAATACTAAACTTCTGACCTTAATTACGGTCTACTATCCGCTGACTGCGACTGACTAACCAATCGGACTGATACGTAGCTTCTGATACGTAGCTGATTGGGTGCTCAATATCGAGCTATGAACGTGTGAAGAGTTAAAACGAATAGCTCGATTATTTCCTAAAAAGTATGAATGTTGTGAATTATGCTTCTAGTGTGTTTTTTCTTCTTCTTGAAATCAGCGAAAGGCGGGTAAGCTGGGGACGGAAGGGGGTTGTAAAGTCTGATAATATGAGATGTACAAGCTCAGGCCAAACTAAAACGATGATAGAGAGTTAGATGTGTATTCGAGTTCCGCGAAACGCTCCATGGTAAATGTGATCCGTGCGTCTGGCGGTTATGCCGGATCTTTTGCACGAAGTATAGTAGAAATATGTTCAAAATAAACCAGGATAAAAAGTTTCCGGTATGATGTGCTGTAGAGAGATTTTGATGTTCGCGTTATTTTGAAAATACATATATATTAAAGAAACGGTTGCTTTGCGCTTATTACTGCTGTTCAAAGGGGATTTCCATCTACTACAATTGGGTAACTCCAGCAGATAAGCCACTCTGTACTAAAGATACTGATCTACCACGCATGAGTGATTTACATCGCATCACTTTGTTCTTCTGTGATTTGCAAAGTTCTTTTCAATGCATTACCCACGTTATCAGTCTGGGAAGGTATTTTAGGTCACCAACCTGAAAATTAGCCCACCAGCTCGGCGGTGATTGTCTTCAACAGCCGTGTACACTCAATCCTACCTGCTATTAATCTTCTGACGTGGTACAATTGAATTGTGAAACTGGACTGAATATTCCCTGGCACCATGCCATCTCCCGTAACACCATACTACCTATTTATTTGTGTTCATTTGTAAATTGAATATAGCCCATGTGATACCATACGGTTAATATACAAGAACACTTTTACTTTTACTCATACTGACCATTCTGAATATTGGTTAATGTTTAGCAACACTGATTCAATAATCATTAGAATGTAATCATATCCATATCGTCTGTGCGGGAGAGAGCATTTGATTCCTATCCGTAATTCTGATATGGCCCCTATTTGTTGTCATCGGTTGAAATGAGAAAAAAACCCCAAACAAATGCTGACAGGACTTTACTCTGTCAATAGTGGGGAGTAGTCGGAAATGAATTTTAAACAGATTGGACAATATTTAAGGGGGATATAAATATTTAATTACATATACACTCGTCTTTCAGAGGGTTCATTTCTTGTTCAATTAACACGTGAATATTACTTCCAAGTGACATCATACAACTGGGATACAAAAAAATACCTCTGATAATAATAAACACTACGCAAAATGCTGAACTGTATATGATAATGTTTAGAAAGATTGGATTATTTCAAAAGTGAATTACGGCCATTGAAGTACACAAATCCCCTTCTCTGAAAAGGAACATTTTTTTCAATGTGATATTTGGATACGGTCCCTGAATGAAGTCATATAATGAGATACAAAACCAAATCCTAATTCTGTAAAACTCTGGCATACATACTAAATGCAATATAATAAATTTCAGACACTTAGGGTTATTCAGAAGAAAGATATGTCATTTTGTTCACTTGGGTGATTTTTTTTGTTCACATAACAGTTTTACCCCCGAATTGTACCATAGGATTCGAATACAACTACGACATTAGGTATTAAAAAACTGCGCTACGTAGCACTGAACAATATATAATGATGTTTAGATGGATGGGATCGGTGTTAAGAGAGATATAGCAGTTCAAATACATATACCCCCTTTTTTTGAAAGAGAGTATTTTTTTCAGCTGACATTTGGATATGGTCCCCACGTGAGGCCACATGATTGGATTACATAAACAAATCATGATATTTTATAACTCTGCCATTATTGTCGAGTAATATATACTATAGCTCAGACCGATTGGGCTATAAATGGGAAAGAATGGGTTGTTTAAAGTCACCTACCCCCTTTTTCGGTGGAACAAAACGAATATCTGTAGGGTGTCATTTCGGCAGCAATAAAAAAAATCTGCACCACTTTGGAAGTCTACATCCACCCTGGTTGATACCCACAATAGTCATAGAAATTCATGGTATAGATGAAAATTATCTTGCCGGTGGGCTGAACAAATTTCTAAAATAAGGCCTTTTTTCAACTTGGCTCCCGGACTATTAGCTGCCCGTGTTGGCAAGCACGATTATCTTCCGATTAGAATACTCAGTGACAAAGTTTTGTTCAGCTTGTATTCTCCGCAATAAAACGTAGCAAACACTCTGCTTGTTCTGGTTTAGTTATCGAATTGATGTTGCCATGCATGAACAGTCGATAGAAATATAAGCTGATCGCGCCAGATCGTGCCAGTCAATCTACTGAACTTTGCCTTTCAAGCAAGGTGCTTCGCTAATCACAGCGCCCTTAACGAGCAGATCAATTACATAAAGGGAGATCACTTCCAAGCAGCTCTCGTAAAAGTCTCACGAGAGCCCATTTAGCAGTATGCGCAAAGACGTTTCCGCGCAAGTTCTGCCTTTTTTTCAAACCGGAAGTTTAGAATTTTAGATGAACAATTTGGGCTCGAAAGACAGACTTCCCTTCATCTGAGACAACCCAAATTGTTACGAATTTCCAGATCAATATCTTCTCCACATTTGACCCTGTGACCGTAAGTCCCAACTCTGCTTTGTTTTTTTCACAATCTTGCTGACAAGGCAATTTTTCCCCCCATGAGACCAAACTGATGCAATAAGGCTGCCGCGAAATAAGGCTGCACGCTTCGCGGCAGCCTTAATAAAATATTTGACGTGAATTAAAATAATTATTAGCACTTTCATGCGTAAAAAGGTAAATATTTTAAGAAAAACGACGAAAACACAATGTTTTAATCACACCTCTCGATTTAACGCAATCCAATTCTTGGACTGGATAACGGCACAGACATTTTTCAGTAATTTTTTGTTTCGGTGGGCGTCACAGTGACGTTGACATTTAACCTGTTAATCTCAAATAATCCTCGCATATCGTCTCCTGAGATTTCCACTCAAATGTTTCTTTTTATTCAAAGATTTTTTTTTTACCAAGGTGACCTTGATCATCCGCCTAAATTTTCGTGCTCCTCATATGTACTCGCAAAAATGCAGTTTTCTTTATTTCTTTATGATCTGTTTATCATATTTATCATGCTGACATTTGACTGAAATCGGTAAATTTGTTGAAAAGTTGAGGAACTAAGTAATCTGTATTTGTGTCATACACCCTATTCTGTAGATCTGTTTTTTTAGTCTGTCTTTCAGTATGTTTTTCATTCCATGGTATAGCTGACGGTTCCCCTCGGGACAGATGACACAGTTGGGAAAATTGAAGAGATTATTGCTCAAATTAAGACTAACAGAAGGTACAGTGATTCCATCAGGGACGAACCATTTATATACGAGGGTGGGACATTTGTGCTCTGTGTCAAGCTTTTCCAAAATGTGACGCCATTACTCAGTCGATCAATTCAATGTATTGCACTGTGTAAAATAAAAAAACAAAGGGAAGAGAGATGTTAGGGAGCATTAATTAAATATGAAATCGTTACGACCATATGCCATGACATCGCCATTCGTAAATGTATTTCATTGACAAGGACTCGTCTATCATCAACAGATTACTGCATTAATCATAGTTTATGCTTTCAAAGAGAGATCGATCGTGGTGGGGTTTTAATGTGGCGAAAAAATCGTAGATCACGAATCACCAGGGAACATCTTACGTTGCCGGTCATTGCGGGATTATATCCCTACCAACCCATATTCAGATTGTCTTGCTTCGTTTCTGGATTTCTTTTTAAGTCGGTATCGTTTGATGAAGGTTTGATGAAACATTAGCCTGAGTAAATGTTTTAATATATGCGTTTGCCGAACGGTGTTATTTTTTACCACAAGAGTCTACAATAGCATTCCAAGGATAATTTGAGGAGCACGTTTGTTTTCATGACTGATTTATTCATTCATTTATTGAATTATTATTTTTTTGCTCATTTCATTGATGACCTATTAAAGATCAAGAAACTCTGGTCACATATCATCTATACGTAAAACAAACATGATTTTCCATCATATATTCGTTAAAGCAAATACCAACTTCATCTATACCTCTGTGAAGTGACAGAATCACCAATTATATCGAATATTCGGAACGTTATGAATTTCTAACTTTGATAGTTGTTTTGAAGGGGCGAGATTACTTTTTGCTCTTTCATACTGTCAAATTGTAGCATAAAGGCTTTTAAGCTAGCTTTCTCTTAACATGGCATCTTAATCCTCCATTAATTTGAGAACATTCACAAAAACAACTGAGATGCATTGTTAACTAATCAATTCTCCATTATCCACTGTAAGCTGAATATAATGCTAGCATGTTATCCACCTGCGCCTTATTTAAGTTGTTGCTCGTCGTCCGTGGGAAAAAAATAATGATGATGGGGCGTGTTATTGACGGCCACCTTTTGTAACAGTTCCGCCTCTTACTCTCCGATATTGAACTGTCTGACAGAACTAATTCTTCATCCCAGTAATGCATTTAACGAAACCTGTAATATTTTTTGTGAAAAACTAGAGGTATTTTCTCAAACCACTTTAGAAGAACGTAAAGATTATTTCGGTCACATGACCCTGTTTCTAGTGCATTATGTTTTAATATTTGCAAACCACTTTAGTGGTAAATACTAATATGAACGCTAAATGGCGTACATTAACCCCGAAGATGCTGATCGAACGAGACATCAATCATCATCATAATTGTCCTGATGAAAAATGTGAAAAAAACAACAAATGTTTAAAATTTCACAAAGAAAAGGACAAGTTGTACGGTCAACAGACGAGATGGGATCAAAAGATTGGTGTGTATTTTCCTCTTCCAAGAAATAGAACAACGAACTGGCTTTATTACTGATGCGATCATGTTGATGTACCTAAGACGCAATATTATGAAAATATTGACTTGTTTTGAGGAGAATATGCAGTTTTGTTGCCTGAGAATGTGCAAAATGCCCGAACCGCAGGCGAGGGCAACATGCACAGCCGAGGTGCAACAAAACTGCATATTCCCCTCGCAACAAGGCAGTAATTTCATTATTAAACTTATCAACTTAACTCTGTACTAAAAAAATAATGTTTTATGTTTATTTTGGAAGAGCGCAATCCTTCTGATTTGATTGTTTTCAGTGGGCAATCGCCAGCAACATTATTTTTCATGCACGAGATTTCACTGATTCAGAGCCGCTTCACTACTATCCAATAATGTGCTTGGGTACGATTCCACTTACAATTAGATGGGGGGAGAGAATTTATTTCTGCTGTGTTCTGCAGCTAAAATCAACTCGACGAACTGCTCCGTGATCGGCTGTTTGCAGCGCGCGACCGAGAGAACGGGGCGACCTCTGTTGTAATTATCACCCTTTTGTGTATATTCCATGGGGGGTCGAATATGCAGTTTCAGCGGGCAATATACAGCCACCTGACCTGGAAATATGCAGTTTTATCTCATTACAATTTATATAGGGAGACACTCTAATAAATATAACAATGAGATATGCTAGCAAAGAAACACCAGTCTAATTTAAGTGGCAGTATCTTGGTGGGAATATGCAGTTTTATCTCATTACAATTTATATAGGGAGACACTCTAATAAATATAATAATGAGATATGCTAGCAAAGAAACACCAGTCTAATTTAAGTGGCAGTATCTTGGTGGGAATTCAGAAATTTAACGATGGGTGCGATCTCGGGAATATTTGAATGTTTTACAAACAATAGCACGAAATCCACATCCTGTACATTACCATCTTGATATCGAAATATCATGTTCCACATGGACTGATGGTAATTTTCTTCAAATTAAGGGAAGGTGGATATATATTCTCCGTCGCCTATATATTGATCATCCAAAGCAGAGATTCTTATTATTATTAGTTCTTGGGGAAAGAAACTATCAACAAAGAAACATCTCACTAATGATATCCCATATTTGTAGTTTTTTGGCTTCTGGCATTAATATATTGGTGATCAATTCTATTGAACACTGAGACTATCAATGAACTAAAGCGGTCTATGAAGTCCTGTTTAGGGGTTTATACAGACTAGTTTCGCGTAAAAAATGATTTTTTTTGATAACCAGAGTATCCCAATTACTAATTCATGGATATTACGCTATCTAACTCAGGGGAAAGTAGTGTCATTTAATTAATTAAACATTCAAATGTACTTGAACTAAATTGACCCGGATGCACAATTTACACTTAATTAATAGAGAATTCATGGTTTTAATAAATTGCGTGAATAGCAATTCGGTGGTTGTTCACGGTTGTTTAATAAAAAATAGTCTCAGGAAGCATTTGAGACACCAATCTCAAACGATAGCTCGACTTTTGACCAACAATGACAACCTATGCTGTTCTTTTTGAGCCGTGATGAATAATGATGAGGTATTAAATGATGATGACCTCTCTTGTACACGGTCCGCCCCATATACTCTCTCTCTCTCTCTCGGCGATAGATGTCCTCAATATCCTTCATCATCTGTCCCAAGGCAATCTTTCTATACTGGTAACGTGCTATTTTAAGTCACTGTACTCATAAATACGAAAAAATGACGTTCGTGAAAGAAAACTAATTGTGTTTACCAATTATAGCTGGCATAGAGGGTAGTATTTCTTAGTCCACCTTGTCTGACACCTTGAGATGTTGATCGATAGAGGCGTCCGTCACCCGGCTAGTTTTCCTAGCCGAGTCAATAGGAAAGCTCTGCCGAGAAATTGACCCGAGAAAAAAACTACTATGCACGAATTGATTTGTAGCGACAAGGACAAGGTCACAAATATGTAAATGGTCCAGTACTGGTGGAATCGTATGGATTTCATCAAGGATACAATGTCGATAATATTCTAGTTCTTCACGACACTGGCATACCAAAGTTAGGCACCATGTGACGATCTCACAAAGATTATTACAAAACCGGTTTGACATTTCTATGTTTATAAGCACAATCACCGCCGGTTTTTTCAGTTTGGTGATATCACACGCTGATATCACACGATATCACAGATTGGTATATCACACGCCGATGGCAATTCACCATCATAGCGTGCAGGATTTCTCCTAAGTTCGTTCAATTTTGCTCTGATATGTGTCGTATGCACATCATGTACAACAATATATTGATGGTGTTCATATGCGCAGTCACAATAGAAGAGTATTCGGAGATACATTATACTCCAGCAAAGGAATTCATTTGGATTCCAGAATAATAGACAGTGATATAAATTTGAGGATAGGAACATGAGGATGACAGTCTTGTTAGCATAACTGAGAACTGGTTACCTGTCTTCTGTTGCGGAAGGCTAGGTACTGTGTATATTCATATCTTCATGTTATGCTTGATTTGATATTGGTGCTAATAGCGTCACGTGACTAAGGTATTTTGAATATGAACGCGAAATTCTTCATGGACGACGTCTGACTATTGAATGCCTTTGTTTTGACGCTCGTACTCGTATTATCATTTCAGACTATAACTAATCTGTGATGGCAAACTCATTCATACCCAAACCCGCCTTCACTGAGTCGCCAATTCCTCTCCAACGGATCGATTCCGACGTAAAGACATCTACTGTGTTAAACCAGGCATGTTCACAGACAAAACCGGGCATGTTCACAGACAACGAATTCCACCGAACAACGGCGACTCATCTGCAGCTATTACTGTACTATCTTGTTCGTCCGGACAGCCTGCTTGACGCACTCAACCTCCAGAAGGTCGTCTTTGAAATATAAGGAATTTCTGAGGAAGAAGTGTTTAAAACATTCTTGGCAACAACGTGTGAAGTGATTGAATTAAGCCGCACAACTCTCTTCTCTTCCGGGATATCACCCTCTCGTGCTAATATCTTGAAAGAGGGACTCATGGGAATATCCCCATAAATAAATGCACCAAGAAGCAGAAGCCCAAGAGCAAGCAAGAATCGTCAATGTATTCGCACACATAATATTGTACGGGTGCATCTTGTGATGGCATGTCACGACGCAAAAAATGAGCTTGCTTCACATGTGTGTGTGAGCGTATGTGGGCGACTCTAAATATTGTCAATAATTACAGAACATGCTCCGTAGGTGTGATGCAATTCGGTTTGAAATGTAGAATCCAGTAATTTCTTTTAACGCCTAGACTATTACCAAATCCGTTTGTGACGGTAATGTGTCTCAGTGTAGACTGACTTGGATAAACTCAATCTTCAGTGTCGCTAAAACAAACTCTGCATGCCAATTAAGAACATATTCAACATTATAGACACACGGAATGTCATCTATCGGCTCAACACGTTCGCGACACACAGATTTATTCTATTCAACCTGGCGTTGGGACATGCTTCGTGAAGCCAGCACTCACGATCTGATATCTTTTTTTCTATATTCCATTTTGTATCATGCGATATAACCTGAACGGATGAGTAGCATTTTGATGTTGGAATAGTATTTTGGTGTGTAGAATATGTTGCACATTTTTCTGAATTTCTTCTAGGAAAACGCGGAGCAGCAAATAAAGTAAAAGTGTTCATCACATGTCAGTACTCGCAAAGCCTTTAGCTGTCGAGTGCTAATTTGAGCATAATAGGATTACGGTGGAATTATGATCAAGCATTATGCATTTCGCAATAACGTTACAATATGCAATAGTCTGTAGTTAGTTAAGCAGCCATGGGAGGAAACTGTGTAGGACATCAGGAAAAAGGAATGGGCATTCCTGTTTGCTTCGTAAAACGATTTTTGCTTGAAAGATATTCGAAGTATTTAGCCCATACGGAGGTGGTTTATGAACTATGAGAGTAAATTTGCTTTTTTAAAATCAAATTGTAATGCTTCTAGAAATATTCATGGTATCAAGAAGTACATATATTATATGAATCCGCCAAAAACAAGCGTACTCTCGTGAACATGAGAAACCGTATGAAGAAAATGGGCAATCATTCCTTTGTAATGTATCTTCCAATCACACCCAATCACTGTATCAATCAATTCATAATATCGAAATGATATTTCCATATCAACAAAGAATGGAAAAAACTTTTTTGCATTATTTTATCTGTGAACATACAAACAAAATGGAGCTAAATTATAGCTGTTCAAAGGACCACCTTTAAATGTTCATTCCTGTTTTGTTATACGCGCGTGTCAAATTAAGCGAGCGTTATGGAAATGCGTCCATGTTGCTTTATATATATCTTTTTCGCCTACACTAATCGGTATGGCGTCCAATTGTCCCGTCTTACACTGCCTAAACTCGATTAAATTGGACTACTTTCTGTAATTATCTCAGCCATGATTATTTTGCTAGAAGTTTGTGGTTACATTGACGAATTAATTTCCTGTGGATAACGGCTAATTCTGCCAAAATAAAACCATGAAATTCCCCAACATTCAGGATCAAGATACAATATCACTTCAGCTAATCAGTGACAAAGCTGATTCTCGATCACTCGATAGGATGTCGGAAATAATTGTCCCAGCCAACATTTCATGTACTCATATCTTGGTAGTCTCTTTGAAGATTCCAACTTAATTGTCGATCGATCTTTTTTATCAAACCATTTTCGTTTCAAGTCCTTTCCGATACAATTTGAGTATTCATTGGTGTATTTGTTTTGAAACTGAAACATAAAGTAACAGGAAAGTAATTCCCAGCTGAACAGCTGTATTCCACTTATTGAATTGGGTTGGCAGATATTAACGCCCTGTATTGAGAAACAAGACGTCATGGTTTAACATTTCTGTGGGAGCGAACCAAGAAGGCAATATTATCCTGGGTTTAACGCTTCTATAGTTTACCGTAATTCAAGCTCATTAAAATGGAACAAAGTGAAATGTATTTTGATACTCAGGATTTTCTACAAACTGTGCCTAGATGGATAGTTATCACTGGAATATCTGCGGTTTCAGCAGGGAAATGCTTTACTGTAACTGTAATTCATGAGATCATTCCAAAGGGTACCATACGTATATGTTCTTCTCGTATTAGGATAAGGATACTTAATAATATCATCGAAATAGTTACATCACCAATTAGGTTATTTTTAATACAATGTATTGGTGATGCGTACAAAAAAAGCTGTCTCACGTTTTATCTATCATCAATAAGATAGCATTACGTGCATCCAACGATGAATTTTGTTGTTTTCCCCTTCAAAATTTAACCAGGGGTTGCAACTCGCAACTCGTCTTTCGAATAACAGGTACTAAAGAATATGCTACTCGTTTAGGTGAGTTTATTTAATGCGATTTAATCGAGCAAAACTTGATGATGTATGTAAAATCATATCGCCTATAACTCAAAATTAAATGCCAACCAATTCCTGTTTTATCATCGCCGAATTCAAGAAATCTCAATGTGACCGTAATGATAATTGAATTGACATATCCCATCAAGGGTTAGTGAGTGAGGAGGATTTAACGTCGCTTTCAACATTTTTCAGTCATATCACGACGGTGCCTACATGTGCCAAAACGAGAGTGTCCACAATTCCTATTTTCCTGGACACTGATCAGCCCAGCCAGTACAGCACCCGGTCACCCATCCAAGTAATGACCGGGCTCAACATTGCTTAACTTCGGTGATCTGACGAGTACAGGTGTGACCAACGTGATACGCCGTACGCTCATATCCCATCAAGAGGAGTTTTATTGGAGATATGGGCACCTACACAAATTTCATGCGAAAGAGAAGGGTGAACTATGCGATATTCTGCAGGAAATTAGTGGATAATTCGTTTGCTGGAAATAGTTTATAAAACAGCGGTAAGCGCAACTGTGTGCCTAGATCGCCTGCATCCACTTGCTTTGATGTTTGAGCCAGCACTGAGAGATGTGTAAGAACGATAATATAATATAATGCTTTATTTATTTCACGAGGATTGTACACAGCCACAAGGCCACAAGGTACTCTCCTCGAACATATATACAAAGGATGTACATTATTTTGGTTCAATGTTTCAAATTCATCTATTAAAACGGGAAAATAAATTAAATCATGCAGTGGGAAATGAAATATTTTGAATATACATGAACAAACAAAAGTATCAACATTAAACATGATCATATAGCAAAATACAGAAAAAATATAGCAAAATACTACTATAAAAACATATTTGTATATACACTACACAAATAAAACAACATGTGGATGGTGAAATCACATGACAGTATAAACTGGGTAAATAATATGTACATAATGGGCACTAGCAAGAGGTACACACAAACTGAACACACTAATAGGATGGATGTGGACAGAATATATTTTCAAAAGGGGATCTCCTCACTGAACCCGTCTCCTCCCCCTGGTGGACTTAGTTCACCCGGGAGAACAGACGAGCACTAATGTCATTGTTGTTGAAAACTAGGTCTATACTTATGAGATTGTACCATTCATGATATCCTGGCAATTCGTTCACATTGGATTGTAGTTCCCCAGCCAAAATGTCTTAAACATTTGTTGAGTGTGTTTAATGAATTCACGCATTGTAGCTATATCAAATCAGTCCAACTAAAGAAGGCAAGTATAGGTGCCGACATTCAGTATTCAGCCGTCGTCTACAAAATAATTTCCGCGTCAATAATTAAAATACCTTTTACGATAGAGAGTTAACAACATATAAAATGGAATGGTATGTTTCTTGCAGGAGAATTAGACAGCACGATGTTCTAATGATCCTTGTGTGAAGGTTTTAGAACATCTATAACGTCTTCTAGTCATCAATTCAGAAGCCAGTGAAACATCGATACCTTATTTCGCGGCTGTGCTCATTTTAAACCTGCTTATATTTCATCTCACAAATTGCGTTGTAAACATGGTAACTACACGGAAACATTTTTAACCCAGATAAAGGCTCTTCATTCATTACTCAGATAATAGCTTTGTTTCCATATCGGTCCGCTTTTAATAGTTTATGTAAGGAAACTGAAGGATGGCAAGCCAGATCGGTTTCCCAAGCTCTCTGTCAAACAAACTAGAATAAGAATCACTACTCACTACGATGATAAACCGTGACTTGACTTCGAATAAAATTAAATATATATATATATAATATGTTATAGGAACATTGTCTTGCGTTTTGAAGGTGAAAGCATGTGCAAATATAACTTTTCTTATTATTACTGATATTATTATTTCTGGGGCTTATCCTTTCAATTTATTGAAAGCGCTATTAACACGGTTAAGGTCTTGCAGTCCGATGAGGCTCCAACATTACAGCATTTCTCCAAAGTGGATGATTGTGGTGAAGATTTAGGGACTGACCATTTAACGCAGCCTGAAATCACAGCTGATACATCTGTAATGTCATAGAGTTAGGGAATGAACTTTCAACGCGGCATGATATCACGTCCGAATATAGCTGATTCATCTGTACTGTTATAGAGTTAGGGAATGAACTTTCAAGGCGGCATGATATCACGTACAGTGACGTCGCCAGTTCCGATCCAGTGTCAGTTCCGACCCACTTCCCAAAATATTGCTTCTTGTCATAACCATGATCACACGAAATCATAAAACATTTGGTGCATTCAAGCAAGGTGATCAACCTCTCAATCATGGTTAAATTATGGTATGCATTCACTGGTTTTGCTAGGAGACAGCTTTGCAGACCCACTTCATACACACGACTACATCGGTACAAGTACAAACCGTTGGTCAAAAACCGTGTGGTCTGCCAGCGCTTCCGATCAAAGTGTTGATGTTTTGTTTCTCACATATAATTATCATATGGTACTATGTATCTGTCATAAATTTATTCACTGGCGTGTCTCTCTAAAGGCTACCTGCCCCATTGTTGACATAAACTGACGGACCCATTTCTGAACCACCATCATCCATGGATGGCCAAGCTGGGTCGTACCATGGCCTGAAAATGTCTTGCGAACGCAGAGCTCACTACGTAAAATCTTAACTCGAGTGCTGATTGGCATTTCTTCTCTTTAATCTGCTATTCAAAGGTAAAATAAGTAAAAGTACTATTGATTTATCATCATTTTCGAGTGAGTATACGCTTATTAGCCATCGGAGTCATTTCAGTGTCCAATATATCTTGCCATTATGATCAGCTCGACCATATCACTATCACCCCCAACCTGCATTCTTTAACGTCAACTGTTCACTTATGAGATGAAGACATTCAAAACGAAATATCCAGCTAGGACCCTATTTTGGCGGAAAAGTTATCATGTTGACGATTACATTTGTTTATATCTGGGTCAAAGGTCAATGTCTAAACGAGGCTGGATCGGAACTGGCGACAGTGGGTCGAAACTGACACCTCTCATTAAGAAATGTAATTTATTTTCCCTGCAGTTAGTTTGTTAATAAAGGCTATGGACAATTGTACGGCGATCAAGATAATGATTATGCCAATCAAACCATTTCCTTCTGAAATAGATGCAAATTTCACTTTGGTAGGTCGGAACTGGCGCCTCGTCTGTACGAATACAGCTGATAAATCTGTATTATCATATCATTCCCTTCTGCTTATTTCTCAATTCAGTATGTCGAATATTGAGGGTTTATTTTTTATTTTTTTTTTCCCCCACGGCTGGAGGAAGAAAAATATTTTGCTGGACTTACCGCGAAAATTACGTATATCAGTCATTTCACTGTCGGATCTGTTACAATAGGTACATCATTATTTCTCCACATCTAATATTCAGAGCTACCGATATGGAGGATACAGGGGACTTGACAGGCCAAATAATCAATAAATACTGTTCTTAAAAATTTTGAAGATATGGTTCTCAAGTTTTGTACTGAATTAGAAGATGTATTGCCAGACATCACAAAGCCCTTAGCTTACCTGCTGAGGTTATTATTGCATTTGTTGAGATATTTTAGAGGCAAGGTCTATTTTCATTGCAAATATGATCTAGACATTTTGTCACTTAACGGGGAAATAATTTACCATTAATGTTTCACCATGCCTTTCTCAACAGTAACAATTGTTAAAGAATGGCAAAGTTCAGTATCATAGAGAATTACCGCTAAGAGATGAAGTAAATGATCACGTTTTAGATATCATTTCATCGTTCAGTGATATTGTGTGACATCAGTTCAGATAATATGGCAGGGTTAAAAGCTTGCAATGACGGGCACCTACTGCTGCTTCCTGGGGCTCTGTAATCGGGACTCTGTTTTGACAGGAGCAAAAGGAACCCAACGATCGAACTTCTCCAAAGCATTAAGTATGATTTATGCAGCACAGGATCTTTGATAGACGAGTCCTTGCGAATATAATCCAGTTATGTATGCCGATGTCACGGCATACCCTCCACGGGTTAAACCATTCCATATCTCCATAAAATACGATGCAGACTTCCCAGATGATAGCGTGTATCTCTCGGTCAGTGGTACACATTGTAACAGTTAATATTGTCATGGTGAATTAACTAGGTTATGGAACGTAAAATAATGGAAATTTAAGTTCCACATCAGGGACTCCCTGAAGTAATACTTTAAGTTTTGTGGAAAATGATCTGACGGTTTTTACAAATTAGATCCCGCTTCATTCATTTCGCACAATTCGCAATTTAATCATATCTTTTCAAAATGTCTATTTGACTCATTTTTCGACAGATCATAAGCCGAGAGTCCTGTGTCGATTTCCTTGAGTTATGACTGATGTGTATTAAATAACGTTTCCTAATTCTATTGATTTACCATTGAAATCGCAAAAGGGCAACACTCTCATGCTTAAAAGTCCGATTTCGCTGAGATTACCTTTCGGATGAAAGTAGCAGTTAAACAAGTATACATTGTGCGTTATAAATTTATACAGATGATTCTTTATGTATAGTACATTGTCCTATCTTGCTGACATCATTGAAGACTGTTGACCGCTTCTCTCTTACAGGAAACCATCTTGTGTGTTTATTATTTTTATTCCATGCGCATTTGGAATTGGTGATAACTGTCATAGGAAATAGGTCTTTCGATTACTGACGAGGAAATTCTTCTATGGACGGCGGCTGAATATTGAATGTCGGGTTTGACGCTTGCTATTTTCACAACGCAGCAGGTTAAAATTTATTAAATGTCAGTGGACGGTGAACGCACAGGACTTTGACTATAGCAGAGAACGAGTCATTGGAATACGTTGACATATTTTATCATTTCTGCAATGGATTTATCGAGTGAATTATGATATATTGACTCGGAAGTCTTGGCGGAAAGAGACCTGCTTGATAGGGCACTAATGGACCATAAATGGCCTTGAATTGTTGAGAATAGCCCCATTAAAACCTGACTGGTCGCGGTACGGTTAGTTCCATATAAGGCTTTCTATGAAGGTGGATGAAGCGATCTACGAGGTGAGGAATTCGATTTCGTCATTATCGGTGCACATAATGGTAAAGTAGGGTCGATTCGACCATTACGTACAGTCCGAAATGATATAAGGGTAATGTATCTCTAATGTCCTAACGTTTTCGGTCAGCGTACGTGTCGAACGACCGTCAACATGGGTTAGGTATCCGGACTTTGGTAAAATTTATGGGCTGTTACCAAACAATCTGAAGTTCCATTCTTTCGGAAAACCCCATAATTAAATCCAGCTGAATGTACAACTAGTGTGGCCACTGATGAGCTATTCCATATAGACATTAATGATATACTTCTGAAGTTCCCCTAGTGACGTTGAATCATGGCCATGAGAGTTATGGCAAGATGAAGATTCTTGTGAATTGAAATGAATTTGGCGAAGAGACATTAATCCTGTAAACGAGTAACTAGGTACCATTGGTACATCAACGACACACTGACGGAAACATGTAGAGTATATTGTATACTGACATTCAAGGTGAAGATTTAGCGAACACAGCAGTCAGATCCGAAATTCGGTAGGTCACCTTCGTCAGTAAAGTATCACCTCCGTCAGTAAAGTATCACCTCCTTCAGTAAAGTATCACCTCCTTCAGTAAAGTATCACCTCCTTCAGTAAAGTATCACCTCCTTCAGTAAAGTATCACCTCCGTCAGTAAAGTATCACCTCCTTCAGTAAAGTATCACCTCCTTCAGTAAAGTATCACCTCCTTCAGTAAAGTATCACCTCCGTCAGTAAAGTATCACCTCCTTCAGTAAAGTATCACGTCCGTCAGTAAAGCATTTCCTGCTCAATAATCGAATGACACCGGGACAGAAACGATGAACCAACTGTAATGATGTAATGTAGAATTATTATTAGCACCATGACACCAGGAGAATATAACGGTTGATGACGAGACTTGAATGATGTGACGGAAGAATGTATGATGATGCAAACATTAACACTGGTATTCAAAGTTTTTTTTATGGAAAACGACTTGTTATATACGCCGACTTCTATATGGCTATCAAACACCTGTATTTATATTGATGGCAAGGATCAGATGGAGAAATATACAGAGAGATACTAGTGCGAGTACAAAAATGGCAATAAATATCACCCGATCGATGGATAATGGGAGCAGTACTTTGGAACTACCGTCTTACGACAATCAAAGAACAAATGAGATAAAGGATGGGAGAATAGTGACCGACGCTATCTTCCTGAAAACATGAAGAATGACTGTGTGCCAAGTGTCCGCTTTGACTCAAAGATAATTATACACAACCTGAAAAACAGCAACCACTTTGTAACAGCAAAGAGACCAGTCACGATGAATGCTGTGCGTTTAGTTGGAAGTTTATACGAAGAGGAAGCGATGACTAACTGGCTGGTCTGAGTTGCAGGTCGAGGTGCAGGTCGACACACAGGACGAACATTTGATTAACAACCACCACGCCGATACGGAATAGCCTGACTGACTTTAACCAATATGATCAGAGAGCAACGAATGGCTAAAATAGACATGGTCTAATTTGGATAGATTAACCGTTTTTGAAGTTGGATACAGAGGGCATCAGCAGAAGACCACTGGCGTACGTAACAAACTATACCAAGAATACAAAATTCTTTCTCCAATCCCGCCGTTTCACTAAGCATATACCATTCCAAATTCAATGTTATGTAAGGGACACCTGTAGATAATTATGCTGAGCACTGAGTACTCCCACGTCTAATCTCATCTCAACTGCAAGAACGCCAACAGCACTGAAAGTAGATGTACATCAGTATCGGGATATATTCAACAAGGCTAGCTTAATTGGACAACGAAAGCGACAAGTTAAGAAATTCTGTCGACATTTATCATGTAGATTACATACAGCAACGTCGTTCGAGGTAGCCACCTATGGTCATTCGATTAAGGACGCGGAAATCTTTATTTACAACGGCTGACTACTGGATGTCGGATCTGACGATAGTACTCAGATATCTACAACAAAGGTGTGTCTGGGATATGCAAACGTTTGAGTAAGACTCATGGTCCGTCAGAATATCAGCATGTGAAGCAATATTACTTGAACCCCACTCCATATGAAGTGACCTTAATATAGACAGCCGAGAAGAATAAACCTGGAGGCCGACCACGAGATAATCGTGACTGCACTGGAACAGTATATTATCGAGTGGCCAAAGCGAGGAAAAGTTGAACCTACAGTACTGACTGTTTGGACCTCACCAAGAACAAGGTCGTTGAGACAACCAGCTGTCTTATCCTCTGAATTCCGGGGTGAAAATTTCCGGTCGGAACTCTGAGGATAACGCAGGGCTGTCTTCATATATGTAGTTCCGGTCGGAATTCTGAGGACAGGCATGCTTGTACGATACGAGTGTTTGGTGAAGACGATGGTTTTATAGGCTTTTATGCAGGCACTTGAACGTATAGACGGGATTGTTTAGGATTCTAAGGTAGTTCTGGGGGCAGTGAAGACCACTGTATGGCAGTATAACCAGACCAGATCGTTTTTTCGACGATATATTAATAAATACGTACATTTCCGCTTAATGGCCCATATATTATTTTAAAGTGGGTAAAGGGCTTTATTTGAGCGCTGAGTTTGATACATAAAATTACGTTTAGCGTCCTATTTCTTATTCTAACCTTCTGTGTTGTGCGTGTCGTGTGCAAATACATGTTGTAAATAGGGTAAACTTTCACATAGCAACAGGTTTTGCAAGAATACAAAATACTGCCTCGTGAAACAGCTCATCACGGTTGAGGGAGAGTGCCTTTACCTCCCCCCGCAATAACACAGTAACATTCTTTCCGTGATACACTGAATGAGCGCAAAGGCACTCGATATCTGAACCATTCTATTTCCAGCCCTAAACTGCCCGCTTGTCTGCATGAGAAAAAATATATAATATAACTTCGTTCTTCTTAGCCCTTCGCCCACAAATGCAGACAAACGCGAGCCTGCTCGTGTTGGAAATGTCACTGTCCCGGTACTGTATCCATGGCAAGCACGTGACATGTAGGTCAACTTCTATACACGCTGGGGAATACCACCTCCAGCTCATTAGTTCTCATATTTCTGTGGGTAATCTTGGGCAAGAAATATGTATAAAAAATCAATAAAAAATCAATAAAATATTTTATTTCTCTGCACTGAAAGAATCACTGAGTTGTTTTGCACGATATATTTTTATGGCAAGCCAGGCAACACTGCTTGTATTTGCGGCGGGGGTAAAATGTACCAGCCGCGCTCAGAGAGAATCAGTTTTGCGCATTTGTTGATTATTTCTACATTCAAATATATCTCCTGGTTAGAATTGGATTCAAAACCTTCGTATCGGCATTTGTTGTGTAATAATTTACCGCTGGGACGTCTTTCATCCCTCGTCAAAACCCTTCGATTGCTGCGCAATCTCGGGGTTTTGACTCGGGATGAAAGACGTCCCAGCGGTAAATTATTACACAACAAATACCTCTATGTCGGTTGTGAACCCTTAAACCAGACATGATCGCGCCGATTTTCCCAATGCTGGAAATTCAAAGACGACGGTCAAATCCCCCAGTCGCCTGCATAAATCTACCCATAGAGGTTCAGTTGTGTCATCCATCCGATAGATAAACATACTAGTTTGATGGAAAAAACAAGTTTGATATTTGTTTGGATTAAAGTATTTTGGGAAAGGTATTGCGCCACTTTTTCTAAAAACTGTGGCGTTGAGTGTATTTGGATATTGACAATTCGATAGTTTTTCACCGAGGAACTTGATGCAAAAGGTCACATACCATACAGACATGTATCATCATGGGATTTCTCAATTGTCTATACTGCAATCCCTCATCTGGAACTTATAGAGGGTATGAGTTCATTAATAGTATCTGTTTTCAAGAACACTGACGCCGATGTCAGGCCGGGAGCCATGAAGTATTCCTTTGCCCTACTATATACAAGGGATACCATTCATTGGATGTTTCTTTGTTCATAGAGTTGCTTGAATTTCTCATTGATAATATCTATGTGAAATTTGGCAACACATTATAGTACTAATTGTGCACCCCTTTTGGCTGATCTATATCTGTTCTCTTATGAACATGACTATATGCAGGCGCTTTCAAAAACCGATCAATTCATAGTCCGTTCCTTCTCATTCATCAAACTCTATATAGACGATTTTCTGGATATTTTGTGGATAAACGGTATATAAATGACGCACTGAAGGATATATATCCACCTTCACTGGATTTGAAGAAAACTACAGCTAGCCCTATAACGGCGCATCATATTTTGACCTATATCTCTAATAAAATGAAGCGGGACTTCACTCTCTTCGACTTTACGACAAAAGAGATGATTACAGTTTCGACATCGCAAACTATCCCTTTCTGGACAGCATTATTCCAGTGGGACCCTCATATGGCGTATACATATCTCCCCCAGTAGCTAAGTCTTGTGCTGAATGTGACAATTATAAACAAGGTCATAGAACACTATTTGAGAATTTTGTAAAACAGGGCTATTCCACCAGGCGTCTTCACTCAAAGTTTCTCAAATTTGGGGATACATATCGCATGCTGATAGCACAATTCAAGCGTAGAGTGCAACATTTATGGGCCTATGCAAGTTTCCTAACTTGTCTTTAATTCCGCTTAACCCGAGACTGGAGGCCGTATGAAACCATGTACTTCAAGATCCTGATGGTGCTCTTATCAAGTCACAATCAAAGCGTAACAGGGATACATCATCCTCTAGATCACGAATTTACAACGAACATCATATGGATAAAGAATAGTGATCAGGGATAGGAATTTGATGAAATATCAAAATGTTTTGCTGGTGTTATGGAAAACTGTTGACCACTTCTCTCTTGCAGGAAACTAGCGTATGTTTATGTATACTATGATTGTTTTTGTTGAATTTCGTGCTTATGCTGTTATATGAAATATGGAATAATTCTTCGGATTATGAACACGGAAATTCTTTAATGGGCGACGGCTGAATATTGAATGACGGACTAGACGCTTGTATTATCTGATTGTGTAGTTCTAGGTTCCTGCCACCATTGTATAATATCGCTTACTCTGGAAGAGATTGATAATGGTTGGTAAAATATTTCTTCGGACACTGAATGAAAACACTGGGTAAAGACACACAATAAACTCGACTCAAAAAGCCCTATTTGAAGAAAAATTAAAACATACCGACTGGAATCTAGACTCAGAACATAATGATATGAATATCGCCATGCAATCATTCCTAGATACATTCAACCCCATCTACAATGACTGTTTCCCTGTGGTTACCAGACGCCATACCCAATTAAAAATTATCAAACCATGGATTACACCTAGTCTCCTAAAATCAATACGTGAAAAAAATAGACTCTATAGGTTGCACCTATCCGAAAAGAACGCTGAAAACTCAAGACAATACAGGCTCTATAGAAATAAATTAAATCATACCCTAAAGCATGGAAAGAAGAAATATTACGATGATAAATTCAATGAATATAATAACAATATAAAAAATACATGGAAAACTATTAACGAGTTGATGCATAAAAGAAAATCTTCTACACTTCCCCAAACCATTAACATACATGGCCAAGAGACCTCCGATCCTTCAGATATAGCAAATCACATGAATGAATATTTCTGTACCATTGCCTCTGACCTAGCAGAACAAATTCCATATACCTCCGCAAATTTCGAACAATACCTTGATGGTGAGTTTCATAATCAATTATCGTTAACTCCAAGCACTCCACAAGAGATTGTTGAAGTTATTGCTCAACTAAAAAATGGTTCACCGGGAACAGATGGTATCAGAATGTCATTACTGAGACCCATTTCTAGTCATATTGCCGACCCAATATCTTCACTCATCAATTTATCTTTTCAATCAGGAATAGTCCCCAATTGTCTAAAAATTGCCAAAGTCACACCTGTGTTTAAAGCTGGCGACACCAACTCCATCGCGAATTACAGGCCTATTTCTGTATTACCGTGTTTCAGTAAAATCTTAGAAAAAATCGTCGCGAACAGAACGACTGCATTCTTGGATGAAAATAACATTATCTGTCCAAATCAATATGGATTCCGGGCGAATCACTCAACTTGTCTAGCAGTACTTTCCTTATATGACCAGCTAATTACTGCCAAAGAAGCTAAAAAATTTAGTATCACAACGTTTCTTGACCTGTCAAAAGCATTTGACACAGTGAACCATGAAATACTTCTTCACAAACTCGAGTACTATGGTTTCCGCGGAAGAGAACACGATTGGTTCCGCAGCTACTTATCGTCCAGATGCCAGTGCGTTTCTCTCAATAATACGTTATCTTCTCCCCAAGCAATCTCATGCGGAGTGCCCCAGGGTTCGATACTTGGTCCTATACGCTTCTTAATTTATATCAATGACATACTCAAAGCTTCCAACATTCTAAAAATTACTCTCTTTGCTGATGACACAAGTGCCTTTTATTCGCACGCAGACCCTTCCCTCATGGTGAAAATAATGTCCGAAGAGCTCGCTAACCTGAAAGATTGGTTCTCTTGCAATAAACTCTCCCTAAATATCCAGAAAACTAAATACATGATTATAAAACCGAATCGAACTACTGCTCTACATCTACCTAAACTCCTGCTCTCTGGCCAAGAAATTGAACAGGTAACTACTTTTAAATTCCTAGGAATATACTTCAATGATCGGCTAAACTGGCTTACACATATAGATTACTTAAGGTCGAAATTGTCCCGAAATATTGGAGTTATAAATAATATCAAACACTGCCTTAACAGAAAGACACTTATCGTATTATACTACTCCCTTTTTTACTCTTATATCACCTACTGTAATTTGGTCTGGGCCAACACCTATCCATCACACGTCCGGCCGCTGGCTTTGCTACAAAAACGACTCATTCGTATTGTCACTCTGAGTGAGAAATATGCGCATTCTGCACCTCTCTTTAAACAAATGAATATCCTACCAGTGTACAAAATTGACATTGTACCTTGATTTTCTGTCATCAATTTATTTACCATGGTGTATTTCTTCCATCACTTTACAGAAGCTACTTCACGAAACAATCAACAACACATCAATACCCAACAAGACATTCCAAACTAAATCTTACTCGTAATCCTTGCCGTTCTCAACTTTCATTTCACAGTGTGAAACTCAAAGGTCCACGTATCTGGAACACTCTGTCTTCGAAATTAAAATCCATTACTTCTAAATCCTTATTTAAGAATGAATTGTCGAGATATCTTATCAATCAGACTAATATGTGATGTTCGTACCAAAATCAGTATTACCCATCAATCTCGATTGCTGTTTTACTTGATTGGGATACTTCTCTTGGAAATATTGTATAGAAATATTCCACCTATTGTGTATTTTGAACGGACCCATCGTGACGTCCTCGAGGGTACCAATAATATATGTCACTGCCATCATTGTTTCAGTATCTTTATTCGCCATTCAGCTAAGAAACGAATGAGAATATTCTACTCTTGTTAATATGATTTCAATATTATTGTTTTATGGGATACAACAAACCCGCAAGGGTTTTATTCCCGCCAGTCTAGCTATCTACTGTCACTTATTTGTATATATTATTAAATCTGGTGAATAAAGTTTCAATTCAATTCAAATTCAATTCAATTCAATTCAATTCAATACGCTTCTACAAATTACGGAGACGGGCTTATAATGCATCATTATTTGGAACGTATGAGCCGTTCTGTATACGTCGGTGTAAGCACCAAATAAATGGCACGTATCGAAGCGATAAAATTAGATCTCATATCGTCTGGGAAGTAGCGGATGTATGGATATCAACCTCATTATCCCCGCAGTGCAATCTAGGTTCTTAATAGAGTAACAGATTCTACAGAAAATTGAAACCATCAATCATATACGTTATTCTTGAAAATTGAGAGAAACCATAAATTAATTAATCCGCTTCACGGAGAAAGGACAAGGTCTCGATCTAAACGTCAATCACGTACACAATTATCTCTGCGTTATACAAAAAATCAAATAACAGGAAAAACGATCATATGTGTATATGTGAGAAGCTGATATTCTTGCTTTCTCAAGAATGGCCCAGTCTAATTTCAAAATATGGGAGGCTGCCGGTGTTTGATAATATAATTATCCTTCTCTTTCTTTCACCGGCTTATAGCGATGGTATCATCTTGCTAGGTATTGTCTTAACTTCTTAACGCTTTCTGCGACCCATTTGACTGACTGAGATTTAGAAAAGTAACTCTATTACAGACCAATGGCAGCGCTCGTTAGAAATCGCGGTGCAGCGTGTAATGTGTTGCTATAATCCTCGTAAGAAAGAAGTATTTCGAGTTTTGGCGCGGGAATTATTTATTGGACGACGGCTGAATATTGACTGACGGATCTGTCGCCTATACTCAGCCAATCGCTGGCTCGGTTTCGAGAAAACGCAGTCTGCGTAAGTGATACAGACTGTCCAGAAGTTTTGACATTGTATTTTTTTCAAATTGGATTTCGCGTGAATGAGATGATGAGGATTGAGACTGCGCCCGACTATGTCATTGTGATTTGTACATGTCGTTGTCATCAGCTGTATATTTTATCAGTCAGTAAATATCTTCTTCAAATGTGGAAATGGCGATGGCAAACTGCGAACTGCGAATCTACCGTCCCATGCATATAGACAGGCATGTAACCACAGCTCCACGGAAAAAGTAAATATTCCTGTAATAGGCATTATGATGTTCTGTTTTGCTGTCATGTATTAAAACGGTAAAACCAGGAAGCGTAGAAATATGACAAAGGAAAGGTTTTTTGGTAGACACTTGTATTAAGGTATACAAAGAAACACTCAATTGTATATAAACATGCACGGATTCCAGTTGAGAAAAGATCTGAACCTCTGGATCACCTTATTCACAAGAACATGACATATACTGTTATCACAAATACATAAACCATGGCATATCTAAGGAATTTTCCTACTTCCTTTACCATACTTAATTTTGAATTCTGTTGAGAGGCTAGACTCGTGGTCTGCCCGTGGATTATAGTCAACCACCTGCCATTTTATCACAGCTTGTCCTCCGTCAATTTTACGAATGTTAAATTAGTTTACAACAAAGTGACAGATTGAAACAGGTATGCCAGCGCCATATCCGACGCTCTACCTTCTATTACCAGTTAAACTGAATTCCCATTGAGACAAACATCACTAATTAACTATTCAATCAGATAAATACACAGATTTACTTGTTGTCACAAGATTTACTTGTTAGGTCACATGTTTAATCCGTTCATGACTTTAACAAAATAAACTTCCAAACACTAAGTAATTATGATTACAAATCTATAAGATTATATTCCAGAAAAAATTACATTGTTCTACAAATCATTTGCTATTATATTCATTACTTTGTCTACATATCTACTTCTGCGAAAAGTTGTTGTACCCAGGCATCTCTGTTATGGGACTGCTAGTATCGATATGGATGCACTGAAATACTTCCTCTATGGGTATAGATGTTATTGAGGATGGTTTACCATACTGCTTACTTCCTTCACAGGTGTCACAAGTTTTGAAATTGTCGTATGTGTTTTGATACATACCTGTCCAGAAGCAAATCTTCCAAACGATTTTTTTTATCTTGGCTGGTGCCAGTGGTATAACGTATTCTGAACTTCCTTTGCTTCACTGGGATAATCCGAAAGGGATGAATGAATTTGATATGCGATATCACAGTTCCGTTATAACCTAATCAACTCTTGTTTCTCACTGGGAAATTCTTGATTTTCCAGAATTTTCCGAAGCTGCTGCAATGATTAGAGGTGTCAATTGAAAACCATTGAAAAAACTACCTCTTTCGTCGGCTTCTCTCCTGCTGTTTTAATGTTGTTGACGCTGTCATACTGACGCTTGAACAATCCGTCTGCTGCAGTTAGTTTTGTCTGCTTTGTGAATAATCTCAATTGTATTCTTGTAATTCTAGTCCATATGTGTTATCTGTCTGTAGTATACCTAGTAGTCTTTAACCATCATATGGCTTTGTTGTTGTTGAATACTGAACTGCTGGCTTGAAACAAGCTTCCACGACCGCGGCACATTCTTGGTCCGTCACAGTTCATTTCTTCTGGTAGCCTTTCACAGATCATCCGCCATATGAGGTTACTGTCTCCCTACCTTCGCATCTGTGGTCTCAATAAATGGTTTCGTCGTATCAGGAAATGCTGAAACGGAGCAGGTGGCGGGGATGTTTTGAGCGTGTCAAATGCGTTTTGACAGACGTCTGTGCAATTAAATTTGGAATCTTTTAGAAACAAATTGTGGATGGGCGGGCTATATCTGAAAATGATCAAATAAATTTATATCGCCTAAATATGTAATTTTGGAGTAGCAACGTTATTTTTACTGGGTTGCAGCGTGAGATTAGCTTGCCTCAGTTTGCCAAACACTTGTGTCAGATGCTGTAAGTCTTCTTAAAATTTCCTACTGAAAACAATGACGTTATCCACATACGTCAACGCAAAACACCAGCTGACGCCACGTGACGCTTTTGTCATGGCAATATTGAAATTTGAGGAACAATTGTCAAAGGCCGAAAGACCTTCCACTGATAAACCTCTTTGTGAGTGATAAAGGTCGATTGATGGTCTGTTTCATTGTCCCTCGGTACCTGACAGAATCCACTGTCCAGATCTAGTGGAAAATATCTGAGCCTATAATTCGGCAAGGGCGTCCAATACATCTTTAAGTACCTGGATTAGAGAAAACCGGATTAGAGACAGAATACAGGTAGGATGGGGTTTTCATGAGTTCACCGAGTTGAATAATCTCTTTGGGTAGAGTGGACAGAGAGAGTCCATCCTCCAATGTAATTATCTCGTTCATGGCCACGGAGATTTCGATTTATGGCCGATCTCACTTTTTTTTTATATTATCATTATTTGACATTATCTCGGCTCTTTTCTCTTCAAAATTCTTGCACTTTACTCAACACAAATAAATATTGAAATTGAAACTTCTTTGTAGCTATTTTTATACTTTTTTGAAGGCAATATTTAAGCAATATTATGCACTAAATCGGTTTATTTTTACATTTCGGCCAATAATCCAGTACTATATTTATAGCCAAAGAAGTGTTGCGGTTGAGGGCACGGCAAAGGTATTTTTTATATTCATTGAAGTATGAACCGAAAATTCAGCACTCAATAGTCAATCAAATTGTCGGATTTACGAACAATACTGGGGAAATTTAAATGATTATAAGTTTTCGCTGAATTTTCGTTTTTTTGACCTTACGTTAGAACTGACATATCAAATAATTCCTCAGCTGCAAAATGTTTGAGAAACTTTCGATTTTTCCAGAATAGCTTTGTTAGTGACTAAAAGTTCGTTAGTCATTTATTTTAAATGAAAACACAATAAATGTGTGGTCATCACTCCACTTATTGAATGCAGATTAGCGAATTAATTTATCTTACCAGAACTGTCCATTTCCGTTTCCGGTGAATTTGTACAAAACTATTGTGTTAGGCATGTTAGGTTAGGATTACGGCTGAATATTAAATGATGGACTAGACGATTGTATTCAATTTTCTGCTGCTTTCCTTCCCAAGGAACCAAGTTGCGGGACCAAGCCTCTATCTGCATCATTTGTAGAAAAGGGGAGAGAGAGAGAATTTAGGTTTACCGTCGCGTTCAGCAATATTTCAGCTATCTAGCGACTTGTAGAAAAGGTATAACACGGCCGTTTACCGAGACCTCAATAAAGAGAATTAAATCTTAAAAACTGAATAATGAATGTATAGTAGAAAGAAATTTGAAGGAAAATGTCATTTGTTCTGGAATTCACATCCCAATTTAGATTGATTATTTTACCTGCATACAAGGTCGCTTTGTGTAGATAGTCCTCTGGTTGCTAAAAAAGACGCCAGCTTCACGGAGAAGAGATTTTAAACCACGCACGATATTTTGCTTATGCAGAATAATACACAATATGTTTATATTATCGGTATGTATTAGAGATGGAGAATGAAAACTTGACCACAACCGATGAATCACTGCAGATGAATTTATTGGAGATGTTTAAATACGTTCTGTTTTACTATAGCAATCCTGTCGGGGCGGCTCAGATTCAACAGCTCTCTCAGTAGGCCTATGTATTCTATAGAAGAATATATAAATACAATTGTGAAAATATAAATTTTCATCGGATTTCAACAGCTTTTGGTATGCACCGTGCCATCACATCACTATATGTGTATGCCCTCAGATACTTCAACCGGGGAAGGAAACAATAGCCGCCCGGCCTTTCAGGGTGAGGGTTAATATGAGAGCCTTGGAGCCGGGACAGAATTATAGCTTTTTGTTAAACTGGGAGAGACTCTGGGGATCTAATATGTTTAAAATGCACTTAAAGGTTACTCGTTAAACTCTTTCGAAATATAATGAAAATTTGATATGCCAGAAATCTAACGCGCACCAAGACCTCTTTTGCTCAAGTGAAATTGGATGTTAAACTATAGTATCTCATATACTAATGTCATTTAAAAAGTGGGTAACATTTATATCTAATTATTTTAGGATGACACTTCCTTGGTAAAGCACATATACTAGTGTTGAATGACGGATTTGAACCCACGCCCTACGAGTGGTACCAGACCACCAGCAGTAAACGCAAGCGCGCGAAATTACAGAATTATTGTAATAGGCTAGATACTATAGTGAGAAGTATGCAGATTGTTGGTGAATTTTGAATAGGGATTCTTTGAGTACTCGCTAACTGTATCGAATATGTTTGGTTATGGCGCCGAATATCACCGCAGAATCTGAGTGAAAGCAAGAGAACAGCATCCAACGTTAACGGAATACATCTTTTTTTCATCGAGTTTTTTTCCAAATTTATTTCAAGTCTAATTAAAGAAAATGACAAGCTATCAGATAATCGTTAAGACTAAGTATCGCTTGTGAAAGCATTTGATATTTTTTATTGGATTGCATCACTGCATTATATTGTTCGGTAAATAATTAAAATCTAGGTGATCCAGAGCCCTTCGCCTATTTACTTCGATTTCAGAGCCGGCAATCGACGGACTGTTTGAACATTGTTGTGGGAAAAAAGTTCCATATTTTTGGTTTTGCACTCTTGATGAAATCCTTACAATTCCACCAAGATATTGTCAGTAGATTTTAATTGTTGTGCCCCCGGCAACAGGTATTTGGTCGATCGAAAGCAATTCGTGTATTGTAGCTCTAGCAAATTAGATCGAGAGTATTACAGTTCTTCTGTTCAAGTTCCCGGTAAAGGATTTTTCCCCTGTTGACACATGGTTGATCCTTAATTGCGAGAAGGCCTTACAGCTTTCGTCATTGTTCTCCTAACTTCATCTCTTCAGTTTGTTCAACGCTGAACTCTCAATTTTTTCCAGGAGTGTCCGAGTTAAAGCTGTTGATATTTCATCTCACAAATTGCAATGTAAATCAAAAGAAAACACTGAAATAAAGTCGGTAGATGTCTCAATCTCAATCATTTGGAGATTGTGGTCTCTTACATACATTTGGTCAGGATACCCAGGAGTCGATCTTATATATCATCAATATAGATAAAGAACTATTACCCTGTACGTCAGTTGCCTAATTTACTTGGAAACATATATATATATTCCGCTGACGATACTTCATATTTTGCATTAAGAATAAAATAAAAAAATATATAGAATCGATGAAATATGTTCTAGAGGATCACTGATTAAATCATTTTTCATAAGTCACGATTCGATTTTTAAACGGTCTATTTAAATATTATGTAGTCTTATTTAAATAATCAATGTCTTCAGAAAGACAATACCCGGTAGATGCTTCGCTTCTATCAGGTGGATGATAGTCAGGGAGTTATTATATTGCATACGAGACAAAATACTGTAAGTAAAGTTAAAAATCTTCTTAACGATAATACCGTTTAGCCCAAACTTCAGTACTCTTTCAGTACTTTGTTAGGAATGTACTGAAAAAGTATTTACGCTATTTTCACGTTGTAGAAAATCCTCTGTTCATGAATGGGGTGAGTTAGGTAATTACAAGCGTCTAGTCCGTCATTCATAATCCAGCCGTCGTCCATTAGAGAATATCCGCGTCCATAATCCAAAGACCTATTCCATTTTCCACATAACAATATTAGCACCAAATTCAAAAAGACAATCATAGTATACATAAACATAGGCTTGTTTCCTGCAAGAGAAGCGGTCAACAGTTTTCAATGATGCCGGCAAGACATCATGATGTTCCAAAAATATCAAATCCGTATCGCTGATCAGTATTCTTAATCCATAATATTCGTTATAGAGTCGTCATCTAAAAAAAAGATGTATCTCAGTCACGCTTTGATTGTGACTGTTCATATGAGTACCATGAGGATCTTGGAAGTACATGGGTTCATACGGCCCCTAGCCCCGGGTTAAGCGGAATTAGACACAAGTTATGAAACGTAGCGCCATAGATCTTGCACGCTACGTTCGTATTTTGCTATCAGCATGCGATATGTATCGCCAAATTTGAGAAACTTTGAGTGGAGGCGCTTGGTGGTGTAGCCCTGTTTTATAAGTTTCTGCAACAATGTTTGTGACGTTGATTAAAATCGTCACATTTAACACAGGATCTAGCAAATGCTACTAAGAGAGATATGTATACGCCATATGCAGGTCCCACTGGAATATTACTGTCCAGAAAGGGATAGTTTACGATATCGAAATTGTAATCATCTCTTTTGTCATAAAGTCGGCGAGAGAGAATGCCCACTTCATTTTTATAGAGATATAGATCTAAATATGATGTGCCTGTAGGGCTATCTATAGTTTCCTTCAAATCCAGTGAAGGTGGATATATCCTTCACTGCGTCATTTATATAGCGATTATCCACAGCGAGAAGATCGTCTATATAGCGTTTGGTGAATGAGAAGGAACGGGCTTTGAATGGATCGGTTTTTGAAAGCGCCTGCATATAGTCATATTCATAAGAGAACAGATATAGGTCAGCCAACAGGGGTGCACAATTAGTACCCATTGGAATACCTATAAGCTGTTGATATACGGTGTTGCTAAATTTCACATAGATATCTTTAATGAGAAATTCAAGCAACTCTATAAACAAAAAACATCCCATGAATGATATCTCTTGTATGAAGTAGAGCTAAAGAATGCTTTATGACTTCCGACATTAATATATCTACGATCAGTTTTCTTGAACACAGATACTATTAATGAACTTAGACGGTCAATAAGGTCCTGATGAGGGATTGTAGTATAGAGAGTCGAGAAATCCCATGTGGATACATGTCTGTACAGTATGTGACCTTTAGCATCAAGTTCTTCCGTAAGACATTTTGAGTTTTTCAATATCCACATACATTCCACGCCAGAGTTCTTAGAAATAGTGGCGCAATACCTTTCCCAAAATGCTTTTACCTCTTGAAGGGCCCTCGTCAATAGGGTTGAAAGAAGCTTGGTGGTGCAGCTGCTAGAACCAGCTATGAATCTAGCTTTGTATGGTGATTTATGCATTTTGGGAGTCCAGTATATTTTTGGTATGTCGTTATGATTGGTTGGAAGACAAATACCTCTTTCCCTGAGAAACTTTTGTGATTGTTAAATAAATCTTCCAGAGTAAATGCAGTTTGGGAGTAAGTAGACGTATTTGATGAAGATATGTCTACACTCAATTCTTTAACCAGCACCTGGGAATAGTAATATTTACATATGAATATTATATTATTCGGAGCTTTGTCTGCTTGGACTATGACGAATTTACTCTGGAGATTTGCTAGAACTTCTTGCGAATTGAGGTTTCTCAGAACTTGTTTTGCTTGGGGAAGAGTACTTCTGTCAATATGGCGGATTGTTTCAACGACCTTGCTCTTGGTGAGGTCCAGCCAATCAGCGAGTACTGTAGGTTCAACTTTTTCTCGCTTAGACCAATCAATAACGTACTGTTCCAATGCAGACAGGACTATCTTCTGGTCGGCCTTCAGATTTATTCTTCTTGGCTCTCTATATTTAGGTCCTTTCATCAGGAGTAATTTCAGATCCTTATCACTCACCACATCAAGGTCACCAGTCACAATATGTTTGCATGGTGTATAGATAAAGTTTGACGATTCACAATCACAACTATAGCCTCCTGACGTGTATAATTTCCAGCTAAAGATGCAGCGTTACAAGCCATTTCGCTCTGCCTTGTCTTTTAATTTGTATTTGTAATGATTACCTGTTATTGACCGTGGCACAAAAAAACACTGTTGCGCTACAGCGTGTTGACAAATTATTCAAATGGTGATTCACGGTCGGCAAGTATACAGTCAGCACGCTATGCATCCGCGAAAGATGACAATGCACACGTGGTTCCATTTACCTATAGGAAAGAAAACACTGAACTAGCTCTTGTCGCCGCGAATGTCCACAGAGAGAGACTCGTCCACATGTTTGAGGTACACATTAATGCAAATTAATCCGCTCTTTTCCGAGTTATTAAGTATGTTCGGTAGTATACACAATGAATACAAGCCCCCACAGTCCGAGTTAGTGACAATATCGGCAGACAGGTATAAAATAATAGTGGATAACGTGTCTTCTCTTTAAAGGTAATATCTGGCCTCCAGGTTTGACCATCCTTAGGTGGTACCGTCACAGAGAATACATAGCGTAAACGTTAGCAAATTGAGTAACGACAATAGGATTTGAATTTTTCTTTACTGAAAACAATACCAATGCTCTAACCGTGTCGATGTTGTTGTTTATGTTCATCCGGAGTACTTATTTTCACGATTTTGAAAATTATAATTATGTTTACCATGAGATGAATTTACCACATTTATATGTGTTTTTGGGCAATTTTCTCTCTATATTGGTTTTAACACCACTAGGCAACAATTAGGTAATGTTCCGCTATTGGCGATGTTTAATTAATTTTTTTTTGTTGCCTAAGGGTTAATGTCATGAATAGTGTTGAAGCCTTATTTAAGTGTCGCAATACTTCGTTTGAGTCCGAAAGGTCTTCCAGATCTGTTCAAAGTAAACTTCAGAGAACGGAAAGAACTCCTATACCCAATTTCCATTATTTGTTGTTTTTTTTCATACCATTTCCATACTTTTGCGAAAAATCGCTCGAATAGTGTATTTGCTCTAGTGTATAGTATCGGTCTAGTAGCTTGTTATTAAAATACATGTACATGTTTTTGGTGCGTTGCGTTGATTACTTCTGGATTGCTGGGTTGTTCACTTGTTTTTGTTGGAATACTAGATTTTTTGTTTTATCGTCGTTATATAGCTGAAACATTGCTAAACGCGACGTTAAACGTTAATTTTCCCTCTTTCTCCCTCTCGCTGTCTTAACATACATGACGCTAGACAAATTCGTAATTTTACTGGATTAGTTCCGGCCCTACATCACTGAGCAGACAGAACACAGAGAAGGCAGAGAGAAACAGAGGGAGAGTGGACTGAACTTCGTGTTCAGCATGAGCACATTGGACAGGATGATGACACGGCACATCAAATTCATATTATTTTTAGCCTCAATTTTCGGCGAAAATTACTATCACTTGAAAGCATGAGCGGAATCTATAACATATCATGCACTTCAGCGGAAAGCAGCTTTCAGATGTCGAGCTCATCAAACCGCGAAAAGGAAAATTGTCTCAAGCAAAACATCTATTAAAAATGTTTCTTGATGCCGAGTAGCTATATAGTTCAACTGTGGATCTACAAAAACCTTATTGCATTTTCCTTTTGCGATTTTAACACTACATATTCACCAACAGATTTCAGACATCTTTGATCCAGAGATCGGCCAAACCCGGCTGTAGATATTACTTCCCGTGGATGAAAGAATACCAAAAATTGTTCGGATTGAACTTTGTTCCCGAATCAATAGTGTATAAAATGAATCGGGAATTCATGTGTATTTAACGACGTTCAGAATATAAAAAGCTTTCGGAATCTAACGCTTTGGTGAAGTGAAGTGGAGCCTGAAGTGCAGAAGTATGATCTAATTACGATCATGAAGCCTTGGCTTTATCTCCGAGTGTAAATTTTACAGCCAAGTAATCAACATCAGCATACAAAATACATGTACAGACAATTGGGCACATTTTGTATGGAGGCCCTCTCAGAAGCAAAATAGATACATTTTTAGTTTTTGATTCGTCATTTACAATTCTAACTTCATTATTAGCACATCCAGTCTTTCTTCGTCAGTATGATCTATTTTGCCATTTTGCAGGCCGGTCTTGACGTGGTTACACACTGCCCCAAGCGTAAATGTCTTTTACCTGCTTGACAAAGGGATGCGCTAGCTTATCCATGAAAGATAGCCTTGTATAAATAAGGTGGAACACTCGATAGTTCACTTTCTCGCAGTCTCGAATTAGCAACATTTGTCGTAGTCTACTGATCCATCGACGACCAGCTCCACCGTTCACAAGATCCACGGGATACAACCATCAAACGTCCTACTGCCATCGCTGCGATGCGATTATAAATGTCTAATGTATTTTGGAAGTTCGACATATTTCCGTCAATCAGAAAACTTGTTGGTTTTATGACTTATCATGACTTATCCTTCAATTCGACATTTTTTCAATTTAGTAATATACTTGATTGACTCTTGCTGAATATCGACTCGAGTGAATCATGTAAATATTATCGCAGTATTAGATATGCTAGTCTGGGTGGTATTATTCTGATAACGTACTGAGATTTTCTCTGATATATTGAAAGTAAATGTAATAGCTCGCAGGATAATTCATCAGCCTATAGTAGCGCTTCGGGATACCTGCATCCGACAGCATATATATGCGATCCTGGAGAAACTTGAACAAGAATGCAAGGGTAGAGTCGTTTTTGCTCACTATCTCGAAGAACGCTACTCCATTATCGATACTAAGAAATCTCTGCTGAAGTCTGTCGTTACAAACCCCATGATACAGAACCGGAACGCTTAATGCCAGTCACTGTCTACTGATCTTTTCCGCCTCATCGTTGGTTCTTTTTTTACTAGATCAAGCTAATAACAAAATGTGGAGAAACATGTTTCCTGTGACAGATTACATATAAACGTGTTAGGTTTGTAACGAATTTGTTGTACGGAGCAACATCAGTGGCTTGTGCACTGATTAAATGAATTAAGCCACCCTGAAATTGAATTGCCCTGATGTTCAGAAACCGAAATTTACCGAAGTTACTGTAACGAAACCCGTGAAGTTTATTCAGGAAATGTGCTCTAGCAATGAATCCTTGTCTGTTTGTAGATTTCCATTTTTTCTATGAGTGGATGTTCTTCAATAAGGTATTCGTTCTATCTGCTTTAGTATAGATGGATACTACTGCTTTCTCTTAACAGGGCGACCTGTGAAGGTGACGAGTAATCGCTTGATTGGCGTTGGGATGTGCAGATTGGTGGTGTAATACAAAAACATTATATGAGTAATAGTCCAATTTTTCTAGGATCCCCGTCTCACATCTAAAGGTCACACCGATTTCCACCAGATGTATTGCAGAATATTACATCATTTGTTCTTTGATATTTCGATATTTGCATCTACTTTCGCTTATTATAAGTACCCATTCTGATGTCATGATTTGTAATAATGGTTTGGTGTGGGTCCTCTCGATTTGCATGAAATAGTGCCGGTCCTATTTCATACGACTCCTAGGCATGCCACGCGCTGTTCGCGCTGAGCAGCTCGTTTAATCGCTACCGGTTGTTACTACAAAACACACTGAGATAATTGCCTCAAGATAGTGCTATTAACGTGCGGTCATTTCAGTCAAGATATCTACTCGAATATCTATAATAAAAGACTCATGAATATTTACTAAAACAGGAGCCGATTCCAAGGTGTATACCTTGCCATGAAGATCTGACGGTGAGACATATTCTCCTGGACTGCATAGATTTTAAAACTGTAAGAGATACTTTTTATCGAGCAGATACGCTGGAAGATCTTTTTAGCAGAGTGAAAGAAGATTGTATTTTAGGTTATTTGAGAGAGATTGGTTTGTTGTACAAATTTTAATGTTTGTACCTGTTTTAACGCATTAGTTTACCGAGTTTTTGAATTGATTGCTTAGAATTTTGTTTGATCGTCGCTATATAGCTGAAATATTGCTGAATGCGACGTTAAACCCTAATTCTCTCTCTCTCTCTCTATAATAAAAGAGGTGCTGTGATGCAGACCATCACATGGATAAGTATTAATCTTTGGAATGTCTTCGGGTAGAATGCAGTCTGTATATCGGCCTGTCAGATTATAAACCTCCTCGCGCGATCGACAGTTTTTCTCACAACCATAGCATGTTAACCCCCATTACCTTGTATAAGAGGTGGAAATCGACAAACACTTGAATTTGTCAGATGTGATGTACACTGCATTATCCAGCGCTAAAGATGCAGCGTTATTACAAGCCATTTCGCTCTGTCATGTCTTTCAATTTTTATTTGTAATGATTACCTGCTGTTGACCGTGGCACAAAAAAACACTGTTGCGCTACAGCGTGTTGACAAATTATTCAAATGGTGATTCACGGTCGGCAAGTGTTCAATCAGCACCCTATGTATCCGCGAAAGATGACAATGCACACGTGGTTCCATTTACCTATAGGAAAGAAAACATTGAACTAGCTCTTGTCGCCGCGAATGTCTTCGCATAGCCAATCAATACACAATACACAGACAGGCTTGTCCACATGTTTGAGGTGCACATGAATAAAAATTAATCCGCTCTTTTCCGAGTTATTGAATATGTTCAGTAGTATACACAATGAGTACAAGCCCCCACAGTCCGAGTTGGTGACAATATCGGCTGACAGGTATAATAGTGGAGAACGTGTCTTCTCTTTAAAGGTAATATCTGGTCTCCAGGTTGGACCATCCTTAGTTGGTACCGTCACAGAGAATACATGGCGTAAAAGTTAGCAAATTGAGTAACGACAATAGGATTTGAATGTTTCTTTACTGAAAACAAAACCAGTGCTCTAACCGTGTCGATGTTGTTGTTTATGTTCATCCTGAGTACTTATTTTCACGATTTTTGAAAATACAATTATGTTTACCATGAGATGAATTTATCTCGTTTATATGTGTTTTTTGGCAATTATCTCTCTATATTGGTTTTAACACGACTAGGCAACAATTAGGTAATGTTCCGCTATTGGCGATGTTTAATTAATTTTTGTTTGGCCTAAGGGTTAATGTCATGAATAGTGTTGAAGCCTTATTTAAGTGTCGGAATACTTCGTTTGAGTCCGAAAGGTCTTCCAGATCTGTTCAAAGTAAACTTCAGAGAAAGGAAAGAACTCCTATACCCAATTTCCATTATTTGTTAATATTTTCTGACACCATTTCCATACCTTTGCGAAAAATCACTCGAATAGTGTATTTGCTCTAGTGTATAGTATCGATCTAGTAACTTGTTATTAAAATACATCTAAATGTTTTTGATGTGTTGCGTTGATTACTTCTGGATTGCTGTGTTGTTCACTTGTTTTTGTTGGAATATTTAGATTGTTGTTTGATCGTCGCTATATGGCTGAAACATTGCTGAACGCAACGTTAAACGTTAATTTTCCCTCTTTCTCTCTCTCGCTCTCTCAACCCTCACAGTAGCAAGGTATATGCCTTTAAGAGGTATATAACTGTTTGGTACCTTAGATGTGCCTCAATTGTACCTTAATTTTATAGTGTACCTTAACGATACCTTGTAGCCGAGTTGACTTCTTGTACCTTCAATAGGTATATACCTCAACAGTACCTCTTGAGGTTCAGTAGGTGTGCCCTGAGAAGGTATATACCTGACCAGTACCTGGCAAATTCTCTACCAGTGCCTCCATGATGCCTTATCTACTTAGCTTAATTTTCATCAAATTGAACTGTACCTTGATGTACCTCTCAGACTTGAATTTTATTCAAGCTAATGCCCTGTACCTTCTTGGTACCTTATGAACTTGGTTAATTTTACATCAACTAGGGGTGTACCTTGTTGGTACCTCCTAGACTTAGACATTTACTCTAGCCAAATCTATGTACCGGTACCTTCTTGTACCTTATCAACATGTTCATTTTCAACAAATTGGACGTGAGACGCATCTCTCAACATTAACATTTGTACCACTGGACAATATTGTACATTTTGACAGTTTCTACATGTGTAAACAGAGGTCAGTCTTTCGTGTAAGAATATTGTTTCTGCCTTTATATATCGGTAACCGTACTGAAAAACCTTTCATCCAGACTCATTCTTGTACCCAAACAGACCATTGCCCACCTTTGTCTGGGGACACTTTCATGAAAGACGACTCATAAGAAGCACAGTTCTCTGGCTTGAGGGATACTTGGTGGTAGATGCCTAAGTATATATTTCAATAAATTATGATATTTTTGTCTTTTATTTTTTTATTTTTTTTTCAATTTTTTTTTTGTTTTCACATTTCCTACATTTGTGTCTCTCAGCTTTGACTCAAGTAAAGTCATTTCCATTTCTTTCAAGCAGGGCAAAACCTAAGAATCATAGTTTTTAATTTTTTTTCGTACCTTGATTTCTATGAACTAAGACGCGAATTGATTTTTTTTTATTATTATTAATTCTCATAACAACTAAATCGAGAATCAGTTGGCAAACCTTCGAGAATTCCAGTGGAGAGGGAGAGAGAAAACGATAATAAATCGATTGTGCTACTACATTGACGTCACTGGGGGATTTTCCTCCCTCTGAAAAGTGTAACACAGAAGTAAATGACAAAAAAAACTTCCCGTAGAGAATAGTTTAGCTCCCATTTTAACACATAATTTAAACAAATGAACTATCTTTTACTTCGCCAAGTTGTAGAAATTTATCTCAAGTATCAGTTGAGATTTTAGACGAAAAACCTGCTAGGCCTCAGTGGGTTGAAAAAAACTCTGTTGCGCGGGTGGCTATTACGACACCGTAATTGACAGAACAGCCGATCTTTTGTTTGGAGTCGCTGTGCCGAATGTGCCTAGCCTGGTACGCTAAATTACTTACATATACAACTTTGCCAGGGAACCAGGCTACTTCTGCGTTTTGCTGTACCGGGAATTTTTGTCAAGTTTTACTGTGAACGTGGCACTCCGCTAATCAGAAAAAGTTTATATTCTTGTGTTCCAACCAGCCAAGTTGCGTTTGTGTGTCAAATTCTCAATGTACGGTCGCTGAGATGTAGAACTACAAGGCATATTGATACCGTAGTATCACGACAACAGTGAAGAAGAAAGAAATGTTGTTTGGACAACAACAACAACAAGTTGAAAAACAACAACAACGGAACTACCAGACAACGGAACAACGGAACTGGGAGCTGTGTACAACATGTACGGGTGGGCGGTGGAAGACGACGGACGTGTGCGATCGAGCTGAGTCGGACAACACGTATTGCTCGATCGAACACCGCCCGTGTCTACTTTCTCAAGCATAAGAGAACAAACAGCATTTCGGGAATATATCACCATACCCATCGAGTTAAGAGTGGATTTACAGATAAACAACATTCAACAACAACCAGCTGACAACAACAACAAAAACAACAGGCAATGATTTGCAAGTACCTGTAAGTATCTATAACTAGGTGAAGAAACTTATGTACTGTTTCAGTGTCTGTCCCAGATAATATATCCGAGACGTTTTCGTCAATATGTCGGAGACAATTTTGACTTACATACAACATTGAAACTTCACACAACTAAAAAATACAAATTTTTTCCCGTATCTGACCCAAGTCAACCTTGCTGCCCCATAACAAACTTCCATGCATGTCATTGGTCACTACCTTTTCTGATGTAAACATCTGAGAAGGGCTGCCAATGTTATGCATTGCATCATGGGTTGTTTTAGCTCAGATTCATAGCGTCTCCCTTCCCTCACCGCTATGCCGACGACAAATGCATTTCCCTGGTGATAAATCGAACATCACCATGGCGCACTTATTATTACCTTTGCGCCCTATTGGACCTTCATTAACTTGAGAAAAAGGGCCGCCATGAATAAAAATACCATAATCGATGTTGTGATCATCATCCCCTGTGAACACGGGGTCTATTATGAAGGAAATGCCTATCTTCTTGACCCTCGATTTCAGGTGATTTTGAGGCCCCATAGGGATAATTTTAACGTCTGTAATTAATTTTTGAACGACGAATGGTCATTTAGTCTGCCATTTCTGTATTTTTATTCATGGCGGCCCATTTTCTCAAGTTAATGAAGGTCCAATAGGGCACAAAGGTAATAATAAGTGCGCCATGGAAATGTTCGAGTTACCACCAGGAAAATGTATTTGTCGTCGGCATAGCGGTGAGGGAAGGGAGACGCTATGACTCCTAGCTAGGGTTGTTTTGGGTCAGCAAGGTTTACTTGGGCCATGTATCTCATTAAAATCTGTTGAGAATTGACGAAGATCACCGATACCTACCATGTTATTTTGGGTCCACGATGACGTTGATGTGCCAATGTTATAACATGCCGGCTTGACGTCGTGCGTCAAAAAATAACCCACAAATCTCCCATCTAATATTTGTTTATCGCTCCGAAATATCGCCAAAAACATCTACAACGCCCAACGCTACACTGGGCTGGTTTGATAGCCGCGAAGAGCTGATCACGGTCTCTGTTATCCATTTTTGTATATCAAAGGGTGAATGAAATTTGAAGTGGTTATTAATCCATGGAAAAGGTTGAATAGCACGATCAGGCTATTGTGCGTATTGTCCAATAACCCAATCTGTTAACATTGACATTTCCATATCTCGGAAAAAATGGAGGCGTGTCATGTTTATAATTATTTCTGCCGTCCTGATTTAATTTTGAACAGGTTAAGTAGGTGATTTCTCACTTTTGATGTCAACTGATAGGATACAATAATATATATTTTATCGATGTTGATCAAGTTTTATAATAATTGCGTATATTCATGTTGCAGATTCTGACTTAGTACAAGTAACACAGGCAGCAGGATATTCAAGACTCAAATCTGGAATCTTATTCTTGTCAGTGGCACAGCAGTATATAGTGTAAGTATTTGTCTTTTCTCATTAACATGATTGCATGATGTTAGCCAGAGATATCCCAATGGACAGACATTTTCAAATTTGGACAGACAAGAATTTAACATGGGAGAGATATGAAGAAAGGAAATTTAGTAGACTGTCCAATTCTAGCAAAATGAGATACTTGGACATGTAGATTTTATATCCTGGATGACACACCTTAGGGTTGGTCATGCTGGTGGAAGTTCTGCCCAATTACAAGTGTCTGATCCATCATTCATAATTCAGCCGTCGTCCATTAAAGAATATCCACGTCCATAATCCAATGGCTCAGTTGCACATCATTGAGAGAACAGTTGATCAGCTACTGAGCTACTGTAATTTCACTTTCGCCTATCTGTTAAACCATGAATATATTGAACTGGTGATAGCTGGCATAATTTTATACATGTACTATATTTTCCCAGTATTCGAAGAATATCATTATACTGGGGGGAAAAATATAGTACATGTATAAAATTATGCCAGTTATCAAGAGTTAAAATTACTCTCAAGGGTTAAAAGATAAGAAAAAGTTAAATTATATACCCCAGCAGCTGCTCAACTGAAGTCACAGATCAGTGAACAGACAGGCTCTCCTTTGTTCTCTCAATAATGTGCAACCGAGTCATTCTGATTGTGATATTCACAATTAGAACAGAATGTTAATTTAGAACAGCTTAATAATTGGTATTTCATTCTCGGCCATGGGTGATATGTGGTTTGGTTGTATGTGATACTGTAATTTAGTTTATGCCTCAAACCACAAAACTGAAAAAATATGACCGCCTTTGTTGAACATGCAAACTCATTCAGCAGACAACTCTGGTCTTGGCCAAGGAAAAAAAATGAGTACTTGTCGAATTAAGGGCTGACATGCTGATAAAACAATGAGTACACTACACTAATGTGAATCATAAGGTGAAGTGATATCCGAGAGTATATGTGTCCATTGTTAACAAATTAATTAACAAATTAGCAAGGCCTGTATCCTGTGATTTTGTACATTGGTACATGTTTTATGGAGGGGTACTTTTTACCATTATTTCATTGGAATGTTTATACTGTTTCAGATAGTTGAGCTGTCACCTGGAAGTGGTGTGTTCATATACCAGAACCAATGTCACCAGGCAATGAACAAGTGTAACGCACCTCCTCGAAGACAGAAACAGCCAACAGAGGCGAACAACACTGCTCAGAGCGATGGAAGACCAGCGGCGAGATATTTGATGAAAACGCTCTTCTCACTTGAGACCTAGCTATGGGGAAACTGCCGGCGCTGAACAGTAACATCGTTGGAGCAATAAAGGGTGAGCAAAAATCACTATCTGAACTCCCATACTAAGTTTCAGGGCACCGGTTAAATGTCAGGTACATTAGCATTTAAGAAGCTATGTTCGTGAATATCATAGTGCATTCACATCATTCTGTTTAGATAGAAGATATTCAGCAATTAATATATTGTGATAATAGTTATTACCCCTCGGGTATTGTCGTCGTCAGCGTCTTCTATCCGTCTGTCTGTCCGTCCGTCCGTCAGTCCATCGTTCTTGTGAACATGATATCTCAAGAAGAATTATAGCCAGGCATTGTGAATTCATACCACATATTTATCGGGTGAAGGGTCAGAAGCCTATTAAAAATGACTGACCTTGACCTATTTTATCAAGGTCAAATTCTAGTATTTTTTGAAGGATTAAAGCTAGGGGCTCCAAATTCATATTATATATGCAACTCGTGATGGACTAGAAGCCTATTCCAGTTGATTGACCTTGACCTATTTTTTACAGGTCATATACTGTTTATTATGATATAACATGAAGAAATAAAGCTAGGCTTTCCAAATTAAGACTATGTATACATCTGGCGAAGGTTCAGAGGTGTACTGAAGATGACTGACTTTGACCTATTTTATCAAGGTCAAATTATAGAATTTGCCATATTTTTTTAAGGATTGGGGCTAGGGGCTCCAAATGTATATTATATATGCAACTCGTGGTGGACTAGAAGCCTATTCCAGTTGATTGATCTTGACCTTTTTTATAGGTCATATACTGTTTATTATATAACATGAAGAAATAAAGCTAGGCTTTCCAAATTAAGACTATGTATACATCTGGCGAAGGTCCAGAGGTGTTCTGAAGATGAATGACTTTGACCTATTTTATCAAGGTCAAATTATAGAATTTGCCATATTTTTTGAAGGATTGGGGCTAGGGTCTCCAAAGTCATATTACTTATGCATCTGGTGATTGACTAGAAGCCTATCCCAGTTGACTGACCTTGACCTATTTTTTCAAGGTCATATACTGTTTATTATGGATTAAATATTACAAACATTTTTATTGTTAAATTTGCTGCGCAGATATCTCTCTTGACACCAACCATGGATCTGTTGCATCACGTAGAGCTTTCATGACCGTTGCCTGGTATGGTGATTTGATAACGTTCTGCTAGTGATTACTGCCTTGGAAGTTCACCGTTTGTATTTTATAACATGTTCTTACTTTCATCCGCCGCATTAATCCGACGTTAGCAAGCGCAAGTGGGGTATGTTCTCATCATCATTTTATTGGATTTTCTACTTCTTTTCATCACCAGATGTACATTATCTAGATTACAGAACAATATTAATTTGTTTTCTGTTTTCTTATGTAAATACACGAGGAATCTTCAAAATAGCTATGAATAAATGCAACATGTATATGTTGCGGAAAACTATGCCAGCGTACTGATAATAAGACATGTGACCTCACAGGCCAATATTCTGACTGCATATATATAAACTTCGCAAAAATCGAAAATGATACCTCGCGAGAACCACAAATGATACCTGTGACGATTAGTATCTCGGCCACGACTTAAATTGTGGGTGTTCATGTGGCCATTGTCAGTGAAAAGACAGAACGGTCCCTAGCACTGGCCTGAGCGGTATTTGACAGCGGTATTTTATTCAGAGAAAACAAGTCTGTGGGGCCCGACGCCGACCAACCGCTTCGTTCTCCAACTTGATAACCACAGTCACACATCACAGTCACAATGATTGTACAGAAGACGAGCCTTGTGGGCGAGACGTCAACCAGCAAAATGCCACCATATTCAGGTAACTACCAAACTCATATGAAAATCATGACCTCACAGGCCAATATTCTGACTGCATACCTAAGAACAACGGAGGATCGTGCAAATTTGAAATTACCACAGTGCCCCGGTGATCACCGAGCGTTCACGGAATTCGTTGTGCGACATTTTATCATACTCTTCCGATGCGAGTTGAAAATTTAGTTTCATCCATATTCAGCTTTTATCGAGCTGAGATATGTAGATAATATATCAAATATATAAGTAGATCCTCGATAAATCCAGCAGGCATGAACCCACGAATCTGATATTAAGTGTTAACATAGATCGAGGCTTGCTGCACAGGTCGAATTTTTAACGGATTTGCCTCGAGCTAAGAATAACCCCCGGATTATAATGTGTCCCCATAGACTATGGTAGAGAAGAAATATCGTGGTAGCCGTGTCGGAACCAGAACATGACATACTTTTCTCACTGCTTCTATACATTATTGCATGGATATAATCTACTTTTGTTGAGCCAATTTCAGTTCGATCTTCCAATGTGTTCACATGAACCTCTAGGGTAATTTAAATTGTGCCACCGATACCGATCACTACAACATTCGAAACGCGGGATGTATTTGGGTAAAATACAGTCAAATTATTTATCATCACGATGGCTTCTTGTCAGAGCTCGCCCTGACAAGAAGTCAAATGATCACACAAGCAAATATAATGACTGCATATCTCTAAAAGTAACACAAGACCAAAATCACCGTGGTTTCTTTCGGAGGGGGGGGGGGATTAACCAGGCTTTATTGTACGGGAGGGTATACATGTGGCCGGGCTTTATCTTAGAATGGTGTTAGGGTTGGATCAGGAGACATGATGGCTGATGAAGGGATTCGTGGCGATGTGGAGCTGATGTACACAAATCATCAGTCGATTTAACAAATGCTGACATAAACCTTACCAACCAACTCCTTCATGGAATTATATTCTATGATCCAAAGCAGCAAAGATGTCTCCCTATGACCATGACGCCGGACAAAATAATAGAAACTATGTAATGCCACTCTGCACACATGTAACACAAACTTTGCTACATTATTTTATCGAGAGGGGCTATAGGATATATCGCTGTCCATTTCACTCGACTAGCCGATATTTCTGACGATGAACAGAGTGCCAACTTCATATTAAACCGGATGGATTGATCTGATTCAATATGGCTGAGTGCCACTATGGTTATCTAACAAATCTGTCAGCTACGGAGGTGTACATGTATCAGTGGAAAAAAATTGTCAGATTTGGACTTATCGTTATTCAAATATTTGTCAGTCAAGTCATTCACAACTAATTGCGAGCATGCATTGATAGTGGAGGTTGGAGCGCTGAAATATCACAATAAATCTCATAACCCCAACGTCTGATAGTATATTTGCATTGCACCAGCAAATGAACATTTTAAAGCATGTCGGATGCTATTCTGTTTCACTATGCTAGGCACAGTCTTGTACTGCTCCTCTTGATATGGTTTTCTGAAATACAGGTTGAAGACGAAGACAAAGATTACCGGTACGACTTTCAGAAATGATAGCAGATGACAAATATCTCACCACTCTCGTTGCAGATCCAAAACTCGAGGCGGATTATTTCATCCAAATGATGGATCAGTGTCATCGCCAAAATGATGTCCATCAACCCTGATCATTTTACTGGTCAATTGCTTGAACTTTTACAACCTGGGATACGCCAAGTCGTAACGGAACGGCAACACAGAGAGATTTGTCTGTAAGGTGTTCTACTCAGATTTATTCACATCGGCCCCAAAAATTAACGGAAATTGGCTGCAATGACCAGTGACAATTCCGTCGGTCGATACTCACTCACAAATATCACGATCTGTCTGTTCAACGCGTGCCAAAGAAGTGTTGGGTGCAGTATGAAAACGGAGCAGTCAAGCCGAACTACAGCTCACCTCCCAGCAGACAATAAGGATCTTTATCAGATACAACAACGCCTTGTATAGTCATCGGTGAAGTAAACATTTAAGCCGATCTGAAAGGAAAGAATGTCCCATTTAAAAAAAAATATGCGTTGCTATCTAATACAATGAATTTAGCTAACCCTACAAGGCCAGGTGAGGGGGGACTTAAGCACTGTACCAAACTTTCCACCCTTTCAGTGGCTTTGAAGTTCATCACAGTGGGGTCGTTTTGGTAATATTTTCATAACCCCTGGGCAGAGGATCATGGGTAAATTCAAAATGTCGGCCATGAGGGGGTACCAAGAAGATGCTGTTTTCGTTATATTTCCTCAAAATTCTAGATTTATTTCACGTCAGATAACTATTTAGTAAATCTCCATGCAGATTGTGAGAAGAAAATACAAAAAATCGAAATATCTGATCGAAAAATCGACGTCACTGTGACGTCATCATATCGACCATCTTGGATTTTTGACAGTTTTTGTTAGAGCTTGACCCAAGTGTATAGTGAGATTCAGCACCCTAGCTCAAGGGATACAAAAAATATTAAGGCAGGTCGAAATGTTCCCCCTACCCATATAGGTCCCAACTCGAACAGGCCATATCAGCGCCGAGGCTCTGTTCTTGTTGGGTCTTCTGGTAAACATAATAATTATATACCAAGTAAATATGCAATAAAGCTACAAATACATAATATATATAGATAAATATAAAACATGGTTGGTTGAGTTTATCACAGATTTTCTGATGTATATTAACCCGTTTTAACTGCTTATGAAATGCCATGTAAAGATTTCATTCCTCTGCAATGCATCTGACCCTCAGTATTGCAACAATCAGACAAGGCAAATTACACAGGACAATGTACGAGGTATTATATATGGGATTTCATGGTTCTGAGGGTAAAAAAATCTCCAAGATTAGCAGTGAGAGGGATGCTACTTTACCTTAGGTTAAATATCGTCGACCCTCTGAAGATCTAAGAATCGAAAAATCGAAAGAAAAATAACTCCTTTTATTTCCTCAGAGGTCAAACCACCAGAATATTACAGTTACATGAGCATGCTACAAACAAAGGGGAACAGTGACAATAGTCTCCGGATGCTAACTTGAACCATTTCCATTGTCTTCGTGGATGGGATGTTGTGCATTCAATAATTTATCACCACATAATGCTTCTCTATATCGTAGGGTGCCCCATTCCAGGCTGCGATTGCTGATGAAAACGTACATTCGCCGCTATTTCAAATTGAATTAAATTCGTTCCGTTCCCCGTTTGGATATATCGCTGTAGAATCTAACCAGCTTGCACTGACGTGAGCGTCAACCAATCCCGGTATCTCTTAATATTAGGTTGTAGTGGACATCAAGGTACGAGCTTTTTGGTTGGCTCAACCTGATCCTGCTACCAGCTGGAGGAATATCCTTCCATGATGCCGCGGTCTAGCCAGTGTGACGCCACAATGCAGGGTAGATATATGGACTGATCTGTGATATCAAACATGGGTAATTGGAGACGGTGCTCATATTCTTTCTCACCGAATGCAAGGAGATTAATCAAAATGCGACCCCAATGTCATATCATATATTGATGACTTGGTACACTAAACACCAAATTCAGTTGAAATATGTAAGATGCTAACGCGACATATACCACTAGCGAGCATGGAGAGAAAATTCATTTATTATTGGTTGCCCTTGCAGTTCCATGAGGACGTGAAATGAAATCAAAGGGGTTGCTTAAAAAAATATGTTTTATCATATGTGAAATGTGTTTTTTCCCGTTTAAATTACCTCTTCTAAACAAATAGGACATGGAAAATAATATGGAACTCTTAATAGCAGACGTAAAAGAGATTCGTCTTTATTGGAAAGAAAGTCTGAGAGATGGACATTCGTCCTAATTGCGAAAGAGTTGCTATTAAATACTATAAATGGCGACAGAGTGAGAAAGCAAGATAGAAAAAATATAGTTTAGTATCTCTAGATTAACTTTTCGGGTCGGATAAGAACTGTTTACTTTGTTTGTGTACAGCTGTAACACTCGCCCAATAAGGAGTCTATAACAAGAGGGAAAAGTTCATGAGAAGGATCATTAAACATTAATTCTCTCTCTCTCTCTCTCTCTCTCTCTCTCTCTCTCATAGGGGTGCACATGGATTGATGCTAATGAGTGTTACTTAGCACCACACCAAGCGCCACACCAGCTAGAGTGATAAATGCATGTCTCTCAATAAATATTCATTTATCTATGGTTACGTAGATAATAATAAATTAAACTTATATACTTTGTTCATTTATGGTTAATTTTCCTGAAAGGATTCACTGTCCTTTTGCAAAAAGATCGATTTTTTTGTTATTATATTTTGAAATATAATGCAATTTTCAAGTTTCTTTATTAAAAAGGATATTAAAGTGAAATCGTTGAAAGTATTCAACTGAATGGAGACGATTATACTTATTTAGAAAAACTATTCCCAGCATATTATTGTTTGAATTTTAGATATATTTTTTCAAATCTAAGATATTTACATCTCAGAATGTCTACAGACATGCGATATATAATCTAGATAAATTATATCTCAAACACTCAGAAACTTTTTTTTCTAAAATTCTGATTATAATCTTGTACGTTTCTGAAAACGTAGATATTTTTTTTAACTGAATCTTCACATATGGCAGAACACTTGGCTTATTGCGTGGTATGGATTCTTAATTTTTATTCATCTTTTTAATTTAAGCAAGGGATTTGTAGCTGAATGTATGAAGAGAGGTGAGATACGAACAGTCACAATCAAAGAGTGACTGAGATAGATCCTTATCTAGATAACGACTTTACAACGAAAATCATATCGATTAAGAATACTGATTAGCGATATGGAATTGATATACTTGGAACATCAAGATGCCTTGCCAGCATCGCTGAAAATTGTTGACATATTTTTTATGTATACTATGCTTTTTTTCCTTGAATTTGGTGCTAATGCTGTTATATGAATTAGGTCTCTGGAATATTGACGTGAATATTCTCTCATGGATGACAGCTCAATATTGAATGACGATCTACGCGCTTGTAGTATCTCACTTTGACTTAGTGATTCAAAACGGAATGCCTCCAAATGAACTTTTGCTAAGAATTGTTTGCACAGATTGTAAGTAATGATTCCCAGTTCATGCTTCTGACTTCATTGGCAGATGGAAATTTTCGAAGACCTGAAACTCCTTGACTTGATGGTATATGATATTGAGATCGTTTCAAACCTATAGTGCATTTCCCTTCCGAGCAGAAAATCGTCGGTAAATTTCGAAGTGGCTGCCATTAGGGTGCGTGTTACTCAAAAAGTTGCGTGTTTTCACAGATGATATGCGTTTTGCATTGACAAATGCAACAGTATTTTGACGAGCTCTTCAAGTGTAGTTCCCAGTTCGCGGAACTATATGATAAAGTGGCCTGTACCGACATAGACAGGGAGCAGTCCAATCTTTCCACTGTTTGCGGCAAAGTGGCCCATCACTAAATTTATAATAAGAAATGCTGCCCGTTTTTCACAGCTTGATAATTGTTCTTCCCTTTTTACTAATTGACATCTGTAGAACCATCGTGTTTGACATGATCATCAGTCATTCAAACCGCCATATAGTAATTGCTATACATGAGTGCGCCTGTGCGCATCTGCAGATTTATCTCCGCCAGGAATTAAATATTCGGAAAGCCAAGATCCGCAAAATAGGGCTCTCTTTTCATGCGTATGGCGATAGAATTTGACAAAAAAATCGAGTAGTTCGACCGCCTATTTATGGCCGGATAGCGAAACCATTATCTATTTTGCAGCAACAAAAAGTTAGGTGTGGATTGACCTCACAACTGTTGTCTCATGTATAAATCGGCCTCACGATTCTCTCACACTTCAAACAAAAATGCATTGCCTCGGGATTGGTCACACTTGCACATTCACGAAGAAAACGCAAATATCAATGTTGTTCCATAGAAAGATTAAGCGAGCAAATTAGTATTTGTCTTCGATGGGAAGGGTGTCTCGAGACGTCACGATTATAAGAGAGGTTGTCGATAAAAGTTCATTTGCAAGATGAGCACGGAAAACCCCACTCTGGTAAACTAACGAAACAATTTGTTCTAAGAGAGATGAGAGATTGAATTAGGTAAAACGAGACCGAATTCAAATTGCCATCTCTCACGTAACAGACTGTTTCGTTAATATAACAGAATTGGTTGATGACGGTAGGCTAAATTAGTATGATGCGCCGGGATACAGTTTGAAACATTTAATATCAAGCATTACGTGTATGTTATATTTCCAATGACAGTGTGTATAAAACTGAGCAGGAAATCGCAGCCCTCATATTTACTATATTGCAAGTTTCATAAATACACATGTCTACCGCCATTACCACAGGGAGTACTGTTGCTAGTCATCACCTTCTAATCTGTTTTACGTTAATCTTATCTCAATATTAATTTTTCTCGATTTATACCAACAATCGTCATTTCTGCAAACAAATTCTTTCCGGAATCTGAAATATTACACGATTGATGACCAGACAGAGCAGCCTGACATATGAAAGTCCACATTCGTACTCTGACATTCCATCGAGTCTTGTACTACTGAAAAACAATATCACAGAGGAGATAAGAGCCTGACAAATATACCCATGTCAGTAAACAGATGATTGTCAATGAGAGTTCGGAAATCCATCCAGGAGTCTGCGAGACTCGATTACCTTACAAATCCTACAGTAATATAACACTGAGGGTAGGAGGTAAAGTTTTGATAATTAGAGTATTTATAACAACTCACAAAAGCACTATATAACAGTCTACATCTGTAACATAACCACTGGGACAGACTCGATTGAAGAACACGACTTCCTTGAGGGGCATGGGATATAGTATCATTCGATGGAACAATGTCGGCGCCGGGTAGCGTTGAGGGATAGTGTGACAGTCTTCAAGTCAAGTCATTGCCATCAGCTATCCCGAAAATACCCTTGATACGCAACCTGAGCACTTAATGTCTGTTTGTTGATTTCCCTGGCCGGATGGCATTCTCCTGCTTCCTTACCACATCAAACTTTCCCACAACGCCGAGAAATATGTTACCATAGGCAAATTAAACATATCTGATTTTCGGACATTTAAGACATTTATTTTTTTCTGTGTGTATCCGATTCATGCGAAGAATAGAGCCCCAAGCACTAATTAAAATTTGATATCTGGTTTCAATTGCTGTTCATATGCTCCACTCTGCAAGAACTGTGGTTTTCTCCTTGCGCGAATGATAATGACGAATTACAATAGAGCATCAATGGTTGCTTTCAATCATTCTTCGATGTCGCATTACGATGACAGATCTTGTGGAATTCAGGTTTCTTCAACCAATAAGGATGATAGATTAGCCGAAAACAATATGAATAGTGGATTAGCGTTACACTGATGACCTTTGGAAATGGGAACCTTTAAACCCACTGTGCCTGAATTAGAGCTACTTATATTCTCGATGATGATGTATTACAATTATTGAATAACGCAATCGTATATACGCATATGTTCGTGCATCTCTACATGTCTTCGTGTCTCACCGCTAATTGGCAAATATTTGAAAAAGAAATGGAAACAATATGTCTATAATTGACAGTAATAAATTATCGTCGTATTTCGCAGGTTTAAATCTGGTTAATCAGTGAGTACGCACGATGATATAAAAACTGAGACTTTTAAATGTCACAAGCCCCCAAACGAAACAATAAATTGACAGGACAACCAGCAAAACAAAGCTGAAACGAAATTTGGCCATGGTTATAACTTGGTTATTTGGAAAGAAGGAATTAATTTTGGACACTCGTTTGATTTCTTAATTAGGTCATACTAAGCTACCTGATACTTCGGTGCTGATCGGGTCATTAATTTCTGGTGCTACATGGCCGGTGAATCAAAACATCGGAAATAGTTTTCTATATGAATACGGAAGATTCGATGATGTGCCGATGGTTAAAATTGTGACACGCTAATTGGATACAAAATAGTGTGGACGCGTTCCAATTCGTATACTGAAGTTTGATACGGTAACGCCGCGAGTAGCTGTAACATATCTGCAACAGACCATTTTGACTGTAAATGATAGGAACACTATCGCGATTGTCACGGCAGATGAGTTGAAATGATGCCGCATCTATATAAAAGCTTTTACATTCGAAGATGTATGCATATGTCACACGCTTGAAGAACACCACCTTCTTATATTGGGGGTCAATCATTAGAACATATGATCAATGACATCCAAATCTTTCTAATATTGTGACAATAGTCAATCGTATCGTTGCGGGAAACTACCTGCACATTCCCCTTGGTATATAACTCGCACATTTGAGGAATATATGTTAACCCTATCAGGCCTGAAGAGTGGCAGTATGTATCCCCAACCAAGCCTTCTACCTTATCTCCGAAACTTGAGAGCTGACATTCGCTTTATAGTGTATCATATTGGGGTCATTTGGAGCCTAATTGCATATTAACCCCCCCCCCCTCCCCCGAGTAAATTTAAAATTGCGATCATGGCGGATACCAGTGATGTTTTCGTCATTGTTCTTCAAGATTTCGCATTGATATCAACGGTATATGACTTCGACCGGCAAGCGTAGTCTGGTCTTCCTTTTACTAGCTCAATGTCGGTATCGCCACGGTCGTTTGTAAACCCGAATGTGTCCGACCGTCAGAAAAAAAGAAAATTATTGTTAGACCAACAATGAGTTTGGGAACGACGTGAAAAGACAGTCGCCTAGAGTTTTCACGCGGAACTGGCTATTACAAATATTCATGTAGGATTACTGGACCCTGTGCAATAGAAAAAAAGTTCCCTATTTTGGAAAAAAATATAAACGTATATAGCACACGAAGGAATAACCGCTTAAAATGTTGATTAATACTAATGGAAAATTGCCAAAAAGAATATATCTCTCTATGTAGAGAGAATCTTCTTTTGTTATACCACAATGTGACAATGTCACAATAGTTTAAGGAACTTATTTATATGTTGGCATGTCATAATACTGTTTGATGTATTAAAATTAAACAAATCATTATTTGGGTGTGCGAGATAATTCCCATATGGAGGTTCCCGGATTCACGCACACCAAAACTCTGACAGACAGACAATGAGTATAATCGATGGGGTGATGATTTGTTAAACTATATTCTGCATTTACAATGTGCGACCTGATTATTGAGCTCAGCTACATGTATGCGGTATATTGTATTTACACAAGAGACGGAAGTGGTGAAATTGATCCATTTATCTTTTTCTCTATATTCACGCTCAGATACACTATTACAGAAATCTCCTCAACGCTACCTGGCCTGGCCGTCTGGGACCTATCCAGGTTTCTGAGGGGGCTATTTCAAAGCCCCCTACTTATTTACTTACCCATTATAATTACATGTACCTGCAACTTGTCACACTATACCCGTGGGTCAAACTCAAAAGATCCAAGGTGACCGTTGATGACCTCACAGTCACGTCATTTTCCATATAGAAGTTTCTGGTCGATTTTTGAATATTTTATTCATATAATTTCTTCGCAACTGCAGGATAAATCAGTACATAATATATATACTAATGCCATTTTAATATCGGCTTTAGGAGCTGCGCCATTATATGTCTATCAGAGTGGTAGTAAATGTACGTAGTCTAGACTCTGATCTCCGAACTTCCTCTTTTTGTGGAAGCTGAGGTGGCCGAGTGGTCTAGGCTGCTTGCATTTACTGCTGGCGATTTGGTGCTAAATTCTGAGGACGCAGATTCGAGTCTCGCACGGGACCGACCCATCCAGCACTAGTATTTGTGCTTTACTGAGAAAGTATCATCCTAAAAATAATTATATATAAACAGTAAATAATAATCTGATGTGAAATAAAATAATTTTTACTCCTCTGCTCGATAGGTTATGGAAAGGGGACCAAAAGGGCCTTAATATGATCAACTACAAAGTCACCGAGTGTCAGCTCTCAATTATTTTGTCGTTCCGGTGATAGAGTATAAAGTTGGGTTGTACAATGTTCGATGGATATGGTTACCCTGACCAGGACATATATGGTCAACGGTCATGTTACCATCAAACTCATGGTCGGATTTTACTGGTCAAACCATTTCGACCATAAGAATTGTCAAAATTTATGACCAGAAAATATATGGTAGAATTTCTCTGATTCGACCAAGGTTGGAATTGGCGCGACCATAGAATTTGTGGTGAAATCATCTGACAATATATCATATGGTCGACTGCTATATACTAACCATAGCTTACATGGTCGAATGCGACATCCAGCATAACCATATTCTTGCATGGTCAAATGGAACACATACTATGAGCATCACAATGTTGTTATTCCAACCAGGATTTTTATGGTGATCAGTTCAACATGGAAAATGGGGCTTTTAATATGTAGATTGATATGTGAATACATGAAGTCAATGCCGCAGTTGTATTTTGCATTTCGGTGCCATTTGTTGCAGACAATATCAGACTATACAGGTTACTCACCTCTCTGACCATCAATCATATAGTCGAATGTTTCTGGTCGGACATTAATGATCATGTATAAAATGATCACAATCGATTACATTAAAATGTACGGTCAATTTAACCATGAAGTAAATGGTCCAATGTATTCGACCATATATTCTACAGCCGAATGTGAAACGGACATCTTTGCGGACGATACCACGCTACATAGCGCTGCAAAATCTATACCAGAACTGCAAGATCAACTAAACGTGGGCGTTGATGGAGTGACTAACTGGTGTCTTTCAAACAAAATGTGCATCAACACCGACAAAACACACTGTATGCTTGTGACCACCAACCAAAAGCGGACACACCTTGAAAACTCCGAACTTGTTTTGAATATCGGCGAAACTGTCATAGACAACTCGAACTGTGAAAAACTGTTGGGGGTCCATATACATGACAATCTCTCGTGGTCCTCCCACGTCGATTATATCGTTAAAAAGATTAAGAGTAAACTTCATTTACTCACTCGAATTAAGAAGTTTTGACCTTATTCCGCTAGGCGGAAATATTTTAATTCATTCATCTTACCTCATTTTGACTATTGTTTAATTGTGTGGGGAAAGTGTTGTCAAACTGACATGAATCGACTCGAGAGCTTGCTCAAACGCTCTACGCGTTTGATACTAGACTGTGATAGCTCAATCAGTGCTCAAGAAATGTTTTATCGTTTAAATTGGTATCCACTGTTTTATCGATATCGTTTTAACCAAACTGTTTTAGTGTTCAAAGCTTTAAATGGGTTAGCTCCTTCGTATATTAAGGATCTCATCAACATTCATTCTCCTAAGAGGAGCTTAAGATCTAGTGCGAAGGAACTCCTAACTGTTCCTAAAGCTCGAACAGAATTGTTAAAAAACTCTTTCAGGGTAGCAGCTCCTACATTGCATAATAGTTTACCGCTACATGTTAGAAAATGCAAGAGCTTACAAAGTTTTAAAACTGCATCCTGTAAATTTTACCTAGAGGAATTCAACGGATCGGACTATTTTAGATAATGTAGTAGTTTTAAAATTTAAGTGCATGTTATAATTTTTTATTTTTTTTTTCATTATTAATACTATTATTATTATTTAATTAATTAATTAATTTATTTATTGTTTTTTTTTGTTTTTTTTTTTGTTTTTTGTTTTTTTTTAATTATTATTTTTTCTTATCTTCTTAAAATTTAAGTGCATGTTATAATTTTTTTATTTTTTTATTTTTTTTTTATTAATATTATTATTTTATTTTTTTTTAATAAATAAATTTTATGATGCCCTTACAAGATTTTTAAAGATCCATTAATTTAATATAGTATTATTCTCAACTGCATGATATGTTTATCCAGAGTGAATTCAAAATATCGGATTATTTTAGATAATGTATTATACTCAACTTTATTTATACGAATGTTTTTTACCCGATTCTAAAGATCCATTAATGTATTTTAGACTGAAAATTTATTAACCATGTATATATAACTATTTAAATTGTTATTCTCATCTGTTTTAGCCCTCGACCCTCATGAAAAGAGGCACATTGTCCTATTGAGGCTATCGAGTTAAAATAAAGTTTATTATTATTATTATTATTATTATACTGCCCCGTCACAAAATGACAGTACTTTATATTGTCAAACTGGACTAGAGTCTACACCTACTAGAATAAAATATCTTTTTAGTGTAGTTTTAATACATCAGAGGGTTGACAGATACAGATAGATTGGAGATTAGCCCTTTTTTCAATTTGATAGGACTTACTTCCATCAATAATACATTGATAATACGTGATATACGAGCCAATCCAAATTTCATGTCATCCACAGCTCGGTTTATGAAGGCCAGACTGCCTGATTTAGAATACATTTTATTTGCTAATCTGTGTTTTGAATGAACGGAGTGAATATTGTCAGACGATCTGTGTACCGATACTCGGAAGCCTTTACTTATGAACGTATTGGAAGAGAGGATTAAACAAGCCAAAGGTTTCCGACAATTTCACGTTAGATTCGAATTATAATTTTTTATAACTTTCCACCTTTGGAATTGCGTACGCCAGGCAGCTTTGGCGGAAACACCAAAAAGAAAGCTGGGTTTACCGAATGTCGGCTCTTCAGGAAACAGTAAGTATTGCTTGATAATTAATGCAAATATTTGCACATTCAAAGAATACTCACATAATGTTACTATTTCCAATGACAGTGTGTATAAAACTGAACAGGAAATCGCAGCCGTAATCCTGCCCCACAGACTTTAATACTTATATTTACTATAATATTGCACGTTTCATAAATACACATGTCTACCGCGATTACCACAGGGAGTACTGTTGCTAGTCATTACCTTCTGATCTGTTTTACGTTAATCTTATCTCAATATATTTTTTTCTCAGTTATGCCAACAATCTTCATTTCTGAAAAAAATTATTTCCGAAAATCTGAAATATTACACGATTGATGACCAGGTAGAGCAGCCTGACATACGAAACTTCAGGATCGTACTCTAACATTCCATCGAGTCTTGTACTACTGAGAATCAATATCACAGATGCGATAAGCGCTTGACAAATATACACATGTGAGTAAACAGACGATTGCCATTGGGAGTTCGCAAACCCAGTCAGAAGTATGCCAGATTCGATTACCTTACAAATCCTATAGTAATATAACACTGAGGGCAGGAGGTAAAAGTTTTGATAATTGAAGTATTCATAACAACGCACAAAAGTACTATAACAGTCTACATCTGTAACATAACCACTGGGACAGACTGACATAGACAACATACAGTATGTGTCTTCGGGGAAAACGGGAAAGCCTAATCTATATTTAGTGATGTACACACATGTCGTTTTTACTTATTCGCTTGAAGAACACGACTTCCTTGAGGGGCATGGGATATAGTACCATTCGATGGAACAATGTCGGCGCCGGACAGCGTTGAGAGATAGTGTGACAGTCTTCAAGCCAAATCATTGCCAACAGCTATCCCGAAAATACCCTTGATACGCAACGTGAGCACTTAATGTCTGTTTGTTGATTTCCCTTGCCGGATAGCATTATCCTGCTTCCTTTACCAAATTAAACTTTCATAGAACGCCGAACAGTATGCTACCGTAGGTAAATAAACCATACCTGATTTTCTGACATTTAAGACATTTATTTTTGTCGTGTAACCAAATAATGCCGAGTCATGTGAAGAGTAGAGCTCCAAGCACTAATTAAATGTTGATATCTAATTTCAATTGCTGTTCATATGCTCCAAAACTGATGTTTTTCTTCCTTGCGCGAATGATAATGACGAATTACAATGGAGCATCAATGGTTGCTTTCAATCATTCTTCGATGTCGCATTACGATGACAGATTTCGTGGAATTCAGGTTTCTTCACCGTATAAGGATGATAGATTACCAGAAAACAATATGAATAGTGGATTAGCGTTACACTGATGACCTTTGGAAATGGGAATCATTAAACCCACTGTGCCTGAATCAAAGTTACTTATATTCTCGACGATGATGTATTACAATTATTGATTAGCGCAATCGTATATAAGCCTATGTTCGTGCATCTCTACATATCCTCGTGTCTCACCAATAATTGACAAATATTTCAAAAGGAAAGGGAAACAACATGTTCATAATTGACAGTAATAAATAATCGTTTAAATATGGCTAATCAATGATTGGGCACGGTGATATAAAAACTGAGACTTTTTTTAAGTATCACAAGCAACCAAACGAAAGAAGAAATTGACAGGACAACCAGCAAAATGAAGCTGAAACGAAATTTGGCATTGGTTATAACCTTGGACACTCGATTTTAACTACGTAAACGTGAGCTACTTGGTATCTTGATGCTGAAGGTATGAGTATCGAGGTTTTGACGTTTAATGGACGACGACTGTCTAGTGATGTCGGATTTCTGGATTTCCGGTGGTCATTGATTAAAAACTTCTTAGTCCAGACAGCAAGTAAACCGATTGGGACAGATCGGTCATATTGTCCTATTCTACCTGGAGCATCGGAAATCGTTTGCTATATGAATATGGACGATTCGATTATGCCGATAGTTGAAATGGTGACACGCAAAAAATGGTGTGGACTCATTCCAGTTCATATATTGAAGTTTGATACGGTAACGCCGCAAGATGCCGTAACAGACTTTCGCGATTGTCATGGGAGATGAGTTGAAATGATGCCGCATCCATATAAAAGCTTTTACATTCAAAGATGTATGCATATGTCACGCTCAAAGAACACCACTATATTGCATTTATTTTGGGGTCGTTCATTAGAACATATGATCAATGACATACAAATCTGTCTAATATTGTGACAATAGTCAATCCGATTGTTGCGGGAAACTACCTGCACATCCCCCTTGGTATGTATCCCGCACATTTGAGGAATATGTGTTAACCCTATCAGGCCAGGGGTGGCATTATGTATCTCCAACCAAGCCTTCTACCTTATCTCCGGATCGGGAAAAGAGCTGACACTCCGCTTTATAGTGTATCATATTGGGGTTATTTGGAGCCTAACTGCATAACCCCTCCCTCCAACGAGCAAATTAGAAATGACAACCATGTCGGATACCAGAAAAGTGGTTTCGTCATTCTTCAAAATTTCTGCTTTTCTTCGAGGAAAAATAGTCAAAGGCTATTTTATTCCACACCACACTATAATTGTTAAAAAAGTTATCATGCCCTCGCATTTATCATGAAATCATATAATTAAAAACATCGAAAAATGTGACCGAAAAATCGTTCAAAAAGTATCCTTTTTTTCAAAATGACGGCCATCTTGGTTTTTTATTTACCTTTTCCAGTAGAAATACGTATCAAAGAAATTGTCCAGTGGAGTTTATAGTTTCAGCTCTCTAGCTCAACGGGGAAAAAAATAATTAAGGAGGTGGCGAAATGCCCCCCCCCCCCAACCCTTCGGGCCTGAATAGTTCGCAAATCGCCCAGTCCAGATAGGGCTAAGCCTCATTGTCCAATGTAAATTCAGTTTTTTGCCCAATCAAGCTTTTCGGAATGGCGATATCCATGAAAAATTAACATTTCTGACTATTAATCTATTTCTTTATTTCAGTCGGGTTTATTTTCTTTTCGTTTTATCGTATCACGTGAGCAGAACATGGCGTGCCTATGGTTTCCTTGAGATGTCAAGGATGACAGATAATCGATTACTGTCTGTCTGCGTGGTGCAATAACAATTGAAAATAATAATCAATAACTTAGCCCAATTTCAGTCATCTATTTAATAGTAGCAAAATTTTGACAGTTTTGTTCGACGTAAGTAAGATGCAAATATTTGAGAAAGACTTAATTAACCAATGTCTACTTGAATAGATATCTAAGAGATGACACAAATTTTCACAGGCATGGCCGTGTGGTCCAGTATTCGATCACATACAACCGACCGCCGTTTTTGTCTGGGAAGCTTAAATGTGACATGGCTGATTTTGGTTTCCCATTTACAATAAGATAGGTAAACGTTTCTTGTGGTAACCATACTATTATTCCGATGATGTCGTGCATCATTCTCATAGCACAATTTGGGTAGTACAAGTTGAACGCTAAAGAAAGGAACCGGAATCCCAGCAGTTAGCATTCCCATATAGTGACGTGAACGTTTACGTGTAAGATCTGTCGCCATGGGCAGGAAAGCAAGGCTACAGTGTTTTCCTTATGAAAGAAGACGAAATGATATCCAAATCATACTGAACAAGTACCTGGAGATGTAGTCAAGAAAGGAAGTCTACAGTGTTTGCCTTCAGGAAGAACACGAAATTATGTCCCAATCATGTTGGAAAATAGATATACTTGGAGACTTGCCACAATTACACAGTCGCGTGAAAAACACGACATACCTTAAGGGATAAAACATAGAGTATCGTTCAACGGATGTCAGCGCCGTATTGCGCTGATGGATAGTGTGACACTATTTAACCCGAGGAATTTTGCTCTCCTCTTCATACCATGTATACATAACCTGAATACCTAAATTTCTGTCTGCCTGTTGATTTCCTTTGTCGTATAGTATTTCTCTGTGTCAGTACAATATTTACTAGATCATAATTTTATAGAATTCCAGGAATCAATTTACTATCGACAAATTGAACCTTTTTGATTATTTGACTTTTGTTAATCTTTCTTTTTTCTCCAAACAGGAAGTGCACAAACCAATGTGTTGTCTGAAAAAACAACATGCATTCTACTAATAATTTCTCGTTTGGGTCGTTTCAAACGATCACGTAATTCATAAGTTTCCATCGGATGTGCCACGAAGATCTCACAGTGAAACATATTCTTATCGACTGCATAGATTTTAAGATTGTAACAGATTCTATTTATCGAGCGAATACTTTGGAAATCTTTTTAGTCGGGTGAGGGAGGACTGCGTCTTGGGTTATTCGAGAGAAATCGATGTGTTGCATATGTTTTAATGTGTTGGATTACTAAGTTATTGGCTTGAGTACTTAGAATTTTGTTTGATCGTCGCTAAATAGCTGAAATATGCTGAACCCGACGTTAAACCTTAATTCGCTCTCTCTCTAATACCACCTAAGCTGGTGCTAGTGGCCATGTAGTCGAGTTCTTGAAGATGTCCAAATGAACCACTACAATAAAAGCGTGGCTAAGATACAAGTCAGTTATTTGGTTGTTGTGATTGTTTTGAACATGCAGTGAGATTACTGGCCTTTGAGATCATATGCCTTCTTGTCAGCACGTCGGAATCTTTTCCCGCCACCTTTATATGATGCGTTCAATTGTGTGCAGAGTGAGGCTAGTGAATGCTGTTACAATTCGATACCTCATCTCAATTGTTTTACTTCAGTTTATATTTTTACTTTATTTCGTCGGTAATGATGGCAGATGAGCACAGAACTCTCGTCTTTTCCCAGTAGCGTATCACGTTCAAGTATTCTGAAATGTTTAACTTCTTCCGAGGGTTACCGATCTGAAGAGGCACAACCTAAACATTATTACTGGTATTACAATGTCATTCAGAATCATGAATCAACTGTGCCTGGATCAAGATCGTAATGTGGAGAATTGTCCCCATTCTTTCGGTTGAGCTAAAGGTGCCTTGAGCCATCTCATTTACCGGGTTGACTTTTCTAGAATGCCTTTTCAAATGTTTTCAGGTAGAATTTGGTGAATATATCTGTGTCCATATCCCATCGGCTAGTGAAAGCAATACAGTAGTTAGAAGATCGTAAAGATTGTAGTGTTCACAATATTCGATTTTTTTAACTTATCCAAATTCGAATAACCTGGGAAAAGGGGATGCACGAACAGTTTCTAAGACAAGAGCTTCGCGTAACTAAAATGTAATACACTGTAGAAAACAACTTGGAAATTCGTCCGCTGAAAATGAATACGGATCAGTGGCATGGATTTGAAGATATGAACAGCATGATATCGGAGCTAAATATGCATGGATGAAAGATCGCTACTGAATTGCGGATCCGACCAGTGTATTGATCGAAATCGGCTGATTTGTTCATTATGTAGCAGTTAAAAATATCAGACAATCAATAATTCAAACAGAATTTGAGATAGCTTATGTTCTTCGCTGTGTTTACAATTCCATGTTGGTCAATTGCAATGTTTATCCGTAGGCAGATTGATTGATTGATCGATGGTCCATCGCGGCGCCAGTAATCAGGTACATATGTACTATTATCGTTTCACTAACATTCACAATATGCATACAAACTTCAACGTTATACATAAACATAAGTATTGGGACAACTGTTTGCTCTCGCGCCCGAAAACAACATTAGAACCACACGCATCTTTCGATATTTGGTACTGTACGAATTTTCGTTTGCTATGCGTCGACGACTGCGACATTCGCACTCAAAGATAGTTGCAACGCTTGTTATAAATATTCCGATAATTTCATTGACTGTTTACCTAGGTTATACTTTGCATGGTCTTAACCGATCACACGATACCCGTCACAGTATCGGTTTCTCTGACTTCCGTCCGAGATCGCAATGATATCAACGGTATATGACTGCGACCGTCAGGCCTAGTCTGGTCTTCTTTGTTTTACTTGTTCAATGTCGGTATCGCCACGGTCGTTTGTCAACCCGAATTTGTCCGACCGTCAGATCTAGTCTGGTCTTTGTTTTACTTGTTCAATGTCGGTATCGCCACGGTCGTTTGTCAACCCGAATTTGTCTGACCGTTAGAATTAAAAAAAAAAAACGATTATTGTTAGACCAAAACTGTGTTTGGGAATGACCTGAATAGACAGTCGCGCAGTCCTTCCACACGTAACTGGCTATTACAAATATCCATGTAGGATCACTGGACCCTGTGCACTAGAAAAAACTCCTATTTAGAAAAAAAATATTAACTTATATAGCACAGGAATGAATAATCACTTAAAATGTTGATTCGTACTAATAAAAAATTGCCAAAAAAGATATATCTCTGTATGTAGAGAGGACCTATTTATTTATTGGCATGTAGTAATACTGTTCGAGTGTCTTAAAATTAAATAAATCAATGTTTGCGTGTGCGAGATAATTCCCATATAGAGGTTCCCGGAATCACACACACCAAAACTCTGACAGACAATGAGTAGAATCGATGGGGTGATGTTTTGTTAAACTAAATTCTGCATTCACAATGTTCGACCTGATTAATGAGCTCAGCTACATGTATGCGGTAGATTGTATTTACACAAGAGACGAAAGCGGTCAGATTGGTCCACTTATTTTTTCTCTATATTCGCGCTCAGATACACTATTACAGAAATCTCCTTAGCGCTACATGACCTTGGCTGTCTGGGACTGTGAAGTCATGTGACTCTGTCAGTATGTCGGCACCTCTTCCCACTTCCCTTATATGCGTTGTAATTATCCAGGTCTGTGAGTGTGCCATTTCGACCCCCCCCCCCTCGATTTATTTTCTTACCCCTTGACCTTGGGAGCTTAAATTTGTCACACCATACCCGTGGGTCAAGCTCTACCAGAAACTGTAAAAAGAATCCAAGATGACCGCGTTGATGACGTCACAGTCACGTCATTTTCTAAAGAGAAATTTCTGGTCGATTTTTCGAATATTTTATTTATATAATTTCTTCGCAACTGAAGGATAAATTAGTAAACAGTAATCTAGGGGTTATGCGAAGAGGCTCAAAAGGACCCCAATATGATCAGCTACAAAATCACGGATTCTCAACCGTCAACTATTTTGTCATTCCGGAGATAGGGTAGGAAGCAATGCCTCATTCCCACCAGGCATGGTAGGGTTAATGATTAATAATACGCAGTATTCCTAGTAATGCACACCATAATACACCTACTAAGTAATACAGAGAGGTTCAGCTGGTTTCTTTGAATAATATCATCAAAACGGATGCCCGTTATAACATTTGACTCATATCGGTCATACCTTGAAAGTGTCAAAAGCCGACATATGACATACGAAGCGGCATTGGGATGAAAATGTGAGATATAACCCACGCGTCTGTTTTGCGGCACATGAGTATGCATGGTGGACAAGTTTTCTATACTACCTTGTTTACTGTCCTCGACCCTCTGAGATCTGCCTGGAATACCATCCTGGACTTCACAAAGGATCAAGTTTATCTTAAAATCACAGTTAAGAACTAGAGGTTCCGCTTTGACCCTTGAGTTGCCGCTCCGGCATGAAGCCTATGCTGGTTGTTTTTTTGGGCAAAAACATACGTCTCCCCCAACCTCCCACCTTGCCTTGAATGGGCACATAATTTACAGTGGATTTCATATTACATTTCCGAGGTGACTCAGCATGACATCTAAATAGATCCTCTGTTGTTTTCATAAGCTTCAAACTTTAGGCCGCTAATTGATTTCATCGTGGGTTATCTTCAGTCTCAACTTCGAAAGTTGCCCCGAGATGTTCGCGCATCTTGTAACAGACGTCTTGATTGGGTATTCGGGGAAGCAAACGTTTGATTGACAGAGTGTCGGCTGGTCGGGAGACGTTTGATTAGACACTATACTCAAATGGGGCGGATCCATAGAGTGAATGATAGCCGAGTGAGACATTGTTTAGTCTTTGATACTTTTTGCCATTCCGCCCCGCAGCATGTCAGTGATAGATTATTGTCTGATTATTTTGAAGAATTTCCATTCAGACTCGCAAAATCAGTCGCAGAAAATGACATGATTAACATGAAGGGGACGCTGATGGCCAGTTGTTTTACAAATGAGGTTTCGTTGAAGCTTCTTGAATCACAAAATGTGGACATATTATTCCCGGATGGTATACTAAGCACGGCCGGCAAAATGGTATTACAACATCACATCAACACCCTCAGCTCGCCGCATAAACTAAGGAAACCTCGAGATCTCTCGAAAACTGTCACAGTAGGCGGTCAGTCGACAGGACTTCTCCCGTTACAATCACAGGTGGGGTTGGTTAGTTTCAATTAATACCATAATAAAACAAATGATGGAAATATAATGTAAATTAATTTCCAGAGATCATGCAGATCCCAGTAAATTACCGCCTGTCTCACATTATAAGGGCATGGGATTTTCGGTCAGTTCTTCTCAGAGAAGAGAAAATGTCCATATGTAATTTGTGTATTTTTATTCTGATACTTGAAGGAAATTAATGAATCTGTTCAGAATCAAATGTTATTTTCAAAGCACAATGACATTGGGCTTGCAATGTTGCATGTACGTTACAATGTGACAGTGCGTTATGAAAATAACATGCGATGTATTGGAGATTTTATTGGTTCTGAATAGATTTTCCTGAAATTTCAGAATAAAAATACACATAATACACAAATTATATATAGATACTGTGAAAAATTTCAATGCTTTGAGATAAACTGGCTCCGATATTTTGTCGGAAATCCCATACCCTCATAATGTGAGACATGATTCGTGAAACGCTCATTTTTTATTTGTGAAATTTGAAACGTGATCAGACACCCCCCCCCCATACAGGCCTACCACCCTTTTATAACCCTCGGCAAGATTTTTTTGCTTCTGGTTGTACCTGAACAGAAACTAAATTTAAATTGGTAATTGCTTGAAAAAATATGCCACTCGGCCACTTATTCATTTCATATTACATGCATGGAGTTAAAACTCCATGGCCCATGCAATAACAGGTCTTGTTCATAACTGGATTTAATAAATGAAAAAAATCAAATTTAGTTCGTTTATGTCATTTATTTCTGTTCCAATTTACCCTTTACTGAAGTGTGGAATCAATGAAACAATACACTTTTTTTCTGATCGAACACTGTCCAACGCTGTGTTGCGTACTACGTTTATTTACGGCAGTGAGGCCGTAGTAAAATAAAAGTATCCCCAGAAATCTTGCTAGAATTTTGTGAACGGATAGGTCTGGATATGGAGGAAGCCAGCAGACGGTAAAAGATAAACAAAATCAGATCAAGCGACTGCAGGCAGAATATGAAATGGATCTGTTGCTCAACCCAGTTCCTGCCCAAGCATTTCGACCAATGAGATCCATCATAAGAAACTGATTAGCATAACCAACTGATCTTGTGAAGTTTCGATGTTCAGGCCAGAGAAAGCGGTGGGCGGTACCATTTTCTGGAAACAACATGCTATGATGTAAAGCCGTGTTGAGAAGTCCGGAGTTGTCACTGCAAGAGATCTCGGAAATGTAATATGAAATCCACTGTAAGGGAAAGTACTATAAAATGAATGTAGCAATAAGCATCTTAAACAAAGCTGCGTATCTAAAAATATTAATTACAAAGAAGCGATTTTCATTGTATATACATGTACAAGTAGATGAACGGTTGGACGGACATCGGACACGGATGAATGCATGCACACATACACTAAAACCTGATCAAATGCGGGGGCTATCCCAATGAAGCTTCCATCCAAGTTTGGTGAAATTCCATCCAATAGTTCTCAAGGTATCTTGCAGACAAAGCCTGTATATACATGTACAAGCAGATGGACGGACGGACGGACACCGGACGAATGCAGGCACACACACCAAAACCTAGTCAAATGAGGGGGCTATCCTAATGAAGCTTCCATCCAAGTTTGGTGAAATTCTGTTCAGTAGTTCTCCAGATATCTTGCAGACAAGCCCTGTATATACATGTACAAGTAGACGGACGGACGGACACCGAACATGGATGAATGCACGCACACACACCAAAACCGAATCAAATGAGGGGGCTATCCCACTATAGCTTCTATCCAAGGGGAGTGAGATTCCGTCCAGTAGTTCTCAAGATATCTTGCAGACAAGGCCTGTACATACATGTACAAGTAGATGGATGGACAGACGGACACCGGACACGGATGAACGCATGCACACAAACCAAAACCTAGTCAAATGAGGGGGCTATCCCAATGAAGCTTCCATCCAAGTTTGGTGAAATTCTGTCCAGTAGTTCTCCAGATATCTTGCAGACAAGCCCTGTATATACATGTACAAGTAGATGGACGGATGGACAGACACCGGACATGGACGAATGCACGCACACACACCAAAACATAATCAAATGAGGGGGGCTATCCCACTGAAGCTTCCATCCAAGTGTGGTGAAATTCCGTTCAGTAGTTCTCAAGATATCCTGCAGACAAGGCCTGTATATACATGTACAAGTAGATGGACGGACGGACGGACACCGGACACGGATGAACGCATGCACACAAACCAAAACCTAGTCAAATGAGGGGGCTATCCCAATGAAGCTTTCATCCCAGTTTGGTGAAATTCCATCTAGTAGTTCTCCAGATATCTTGCAGACAAGCCCTGTATATACATGTATAAGTAGATGGACGGACGGACGGACACCGGACACGGATGAATGAACCCACATACACCAAAACCTAATCAAATGAGGGGGCTATCCCAATGAAGCTTCCATCCAAGTTTGGCGAAATTCCATCCAGTAGTTCTCCAGATATCTTGCAGACAAGCCCTGTATATACATGTACAAGTAGATGGACGGACGGACGGACAGACACCGGACATGGATGAATGCACGCACACACACCAAAATCTAATCAAATGAGGGGGCTATCCCACTAAAGCTTCCATCCAAGTGGGGTGAAATTCCGTCCAGTAGTTCTCAAGATATCTTGCAGACAAGGCCTGTATATACATGTACAAGTAGATGGACGGACGGACGGACACCGGACACGGATGAATGCACGCACATACACCAAAACCTAATCAAATGAGGGGGCTATCCCAATGAAGCTTCCATCCAAGTTTGGTGAAATTCCATCCAGTAGTTCTCAAGATATCTTGCAGACAAGGCAAGGGGACGGGCAGACATCCATCCAGACATCCAGACATCCAGACTGAAAGACAGACAGACAGACAGACAGCACAAACACTAAATGTCTCCCCCCAACATAGTTGGGGGAGACATAATTAAACTATGTAGAGGTGAAATTGCTTGCTATACAGATAGATAAACTCCCATATGACCTAGATATTAAATCCATAGCGATCGACATTGGGGACTTACATTTGTATTTCAGCCATCCACTCCACTGTAATATAACCAACCCATGTAAGATCATAGGCTGGCTAGTAAGAACACAGCTAGGGCATCGATTTTCAATCCACCGACATAGTGATTTACCTTTGATTACTTGTGAAAGCAGGAAAAAACAAAGACGTTTCCAGAAAATCCATTCTTGTTTGCCACTGTTTCTCCCAATGCTAAAATTGTGCCCTACGAATCTGCCCAAATTGCTCTAAAGCTGTTTAGGAGTGCAAGTACAAAAAAACAGAATATAGCCCAATGGGCTCCAGGTCTATGTGGTAAAAATTTGGACAATGCAGATATAATCCTTCATGAAATAATGTACTAAATATAATCTGACCTTGATAAAATAGGTCAAGGTCAGCCTTTTTCAGCGCACGTAGTACTAGTTTGGAAAGCCTAGCTATATTTTTTCATGTTATATCATAAAAGAGCCCTTGATGAATAGTTGGGCTACGTTCTCAACTGCTAGAAAAAACCACCATATTCATGACGATAGACATAGGAATTATTTATGGTCAATGGCTAGCTACTGAATGTTGAATTTGATGCTTAGTATTTAGCTAGTATGTATATACGTACAGCCTATGTACATGTACGCTATCCATTGGTTCCAAATGGTCAGTCGTATTTATATACTGAGATAATAAACAATTTGGACGATGGCTAGCTGCTGAATGTCGAATCTGACAAATAACGGTAGCATCATTTAGGTATTATCTCGTAGTATGTGTACCGAGTTTGGTGGCTCTAAACCACTTGCAACGGTGTCGCAACATATGAAGAAAAAAAACAATTTGGACAATGGCCAGCTACTGAATATCGAATCTGACCCTTGTATATACTATCATTTAGCTATTGTCTCGTAGTATATGTGTGCCAAGTTTGGTGGTTCTAAACCACTGGCAAGTGTGCCAACGGAAGCTATCCGTAACAGACAGTCGGACGGACATTTCAGACCGTCTCTTTTAATATAGTATAGACTCGACTGCCGTATTGTTTGCCTGTGTTCAACTCAGATCACCAAAAGTCTATCCATCGCCCTGCATCGAGAGAAAGTGACGACAGGTATTTCATGACCTTCTCTAAATCTCTTTGATTGTTCTATTATAAGACTTCAGATGAACAGTTGTTACCTGGTTAACTTTACCGATATTGTTACAGAAGTGTTCATCTGTCCAGGGAAAGGAACCAGCTAGCTCGGATCACATTTGCATACGATGGTATTGTTAGGTCTTTTGAAATGGGCCACAATGTCAATTTCAAGGGGTGCCATGGTGGCGGAGCGTTGACCCCGTTTTGAAAACGGAGATGCGCAGTGATACTCACAATTGCAATTGCCCTGGAACGGCGAATTAAGGAACATGTACACCATGGCATGCTCGTTATGTCATATGACTATTTAGATTGAGAGATAATTAGGTAAGGATCTACATCGAAACTGAAATCTTTTTGATTGCATTTTAACTGTTTTTATTAAGATATGTCACATATGATCTTCCATCTTAGCAGTCAGTAGGTCTTTGTTAGAAGAAACAGCGTCGAAGATAAGAGATATGTCAGATGTTATGCTCCATCTTAACAATCCGTGTTTTCATTAAATCTCGATGACGACGATATTCCTACTGGATTATTCGAACAAAATACATTTCCATTCATATTAGCAACGGATTTACGTGCGCACGTGATGGAGTTCTCCCTAGCGACGAAGCCTTTCCTACCACAAATCTGATATAAAATAGATATGCATATTTCCACCCTAGTAATTACCTACCCGATACAATCGATGGCGACTTCAGACTACTCTTTCCCTCGTCCATTTGTGCTGCGTTATGATCTGGTTTGCCTTTTCTTCCCGTTTTAATACTCGGCGACGAAACTAAAGACTTCCCCTCGTGGATCGATGATTGAGGATTGATTTCACATGGCATAGTCAAGTGTGAAAGTTTAAAGAAAACTGTAGACGTGTAGGATCTTTCTATGTTTGCTTTGATGTTGAATTCTAACAAAAAATAGTCCGAAATCTCTTAGTGTTTTCCATAAACAAATATAATATATCCAGCCACATGTCTGGAAATAAGAGATAGGTGTAGGACAAAGTGAATTTGAGTGTATTAGTCCAAATTTTCCGAGTGCCAGATGCGTGAGGAGAAAGATAATTTCTCAATATAATGGCATGGCAGACAGCCTTTTAGCGCCTTGGTCATATCACTTGGGATAACACAAGTGATCCCCTGTCATTCATGTCAGGGTGGCACAGTTGCAGAAATGCAAATATTGGAGGGACAGAACAGTAATGCTTGTGGAATGGTAGACCCTATGGTGTACCACGTAACCAAGCTATTAGCCAGATAGAGACGTGAGAGACGTAGAGGTCACAGTGACTTGAGTAGCAGGGGGTGTCTTCGTCGATGTTGTTGTTGTTGTGATTATATATATAAATTTTGTTGCAAGAATATATTTATTTCCCACCTTTTCATACACCACAATGACAGTAGATGTCATAAAAATGCTTTATATACGCCCTAAATCGATCTACATACCCCTCCTCTACTAGATCTCCATCTCTAATAACAAGTGGGGTAACTTAATGTTAAAGAATTCGCCACGAATCCCGGTACACAATACATTCTCCACGATATGGCTGGTTTCCAGTAACCGATAAAAGACTTCCGAAGACTTTTGAAATCGAGGCCGAAAAGCTTCGAATGCAGGAGAACTTACCTCATGGAATTCTCCACGCCCGTTGAGTTTTCACCATAGTTCACGTCTGCTCATCCATTTACTGTTGGTTGTCTGCAAACACCCGAATTCCCCCCTGTACCGGGATTCGTGGCGAAAGTCGGTATACGGCTTTAACATTAAGTTACCCCACTTGTTATTAGAGATGGAGATCTAGTAGAGGAGGGGTATGTAGATCGATTTAGGGCGTATATAAAGCATTTTTATGACATCTACTGTCATTGTGGTGTATGAAAAGGTGGGAAATAAATATATTCTTGCAACAAAATTTATATATATAATCACAACAACAACAACATCGACGAAGACACCCCCTGCTACTCAAGTCACTGTGGTAGAGGTGTGCTTCATATCTTTGCTGGAATTGACATTCACGCTCCCTAACCGAACTGGCCTGGGCGATTTGGGGCCTGTCCAGGTCTGGTGAGTGTCATCACGCCTAAATATTTTTCTTAACCCTCAAGCTAGGAGACCATTCCATAAAAGGCATTTTTGGGCGATTTTTATTCTTTTTTTCTGCATTTAAAAAATTAGTAAATAATAATGTGATGTGAAATAAAATATATTTTGTTGTCTTTTTCACGCAGAAAAGAAGAAATTTTCTAGAGAACTGACGGAAACATCACTTTTCTGATCGCCATTTTGAATTTACCCATGATCCTCCGGTTGGGGGATATGTAAATAGGATCAAAATGATCCCAGTATTATAAGCAACAAATTTACGGAGTGTCAGATCTTATGTTTTTTGTCGTTCCGGAGATAGGGTAAAAAGTTTGGTGGGGGGCATAATGCCCCGCCCCCCAAGGGCTGCTAGGGCTAAGACAAGCAACATACGGTCGACAAGTTTTTTATCTCTATCTTCTGAATTTGGATTATTATTATAACAACAAATACGATATCAGCGATATTGTCTGTCTATTTCACTAGTCTGCCTGATTATCAGGTCTCCATCACTCTAGGAGCTGTTTTTGCATGCTTACTTTCATGTCGATTATCTGTATACTGCATAATCTGCTCAGGGTATCTTTGCGAAAACATAAATGCAATGATTAAATCTTCAGCTTTGATCATTTTCTTGAAGAGTTGTATCCCTTGAATTAAAATCTTCAGATAAAATCGAACGATGAGCATATGCTGTATGAATGCACCATATCTTGGTCCAGGAAAGTTCTACAGCATGATTCAATTTCGTTCAATTTCAGTTTATTTTGCGCGTTACGTCATAGAACGAGAGCCTACAAATGTGATTAAAATGAAGGAATACGCTGCACGAAAAGTCGGAGACTAGGGTAAAGTGCTCCGCCAGTTAAATCGGCACACGATATTCAGTCATATAGACATAAATTTGCAAGCAATCACTACCATTAATGGGCTGCAGGTGTCATTTAAGAAATTAAATACTTCGTTTATTATACTCTATACCTGACATACACGGAGAATATGTTTTTCATCTCCAGTAGCATTACACGGCACATTAAACTATCTCAGCAGTAGGTAAACTCGGATTAGTTTTTTACCTACCCACTTCTATTTCGATGCATGTGTGCTAAGCTTATCAATCGAAACTATATATTGTTATCCGGTTTTGGCGAACCAAACAAAAATCTTTCATATTACGAGCATTTTTATGCCCACCCGAACAATTGGCGAAAGGGGTTAATGCCGACAAACAAGAACTGACAAACACATAATCTGATTTGATGATACGTGTTGGGCGAGTCCCCCAGACTCATTGGTCAACTATGAGCAGACTGTATGTTACAAATCCTACCTTCTCTCCAATGATAAATTGCAAGAAAACTACCATCTGTCACACATTTGCATTCCTAAAACTTTCGATTAAACGAGTCAGCAAACTCTCGACAAACGCAGAGATTTGTTTATATCTTTAATCCAATACCACTGCGAGAAGAAGATGAATAACAAGACCATACAAACATGTCTTCTTTAGCATGGTGTAGGCTTAATGCCGAAATATTGTTCATTCTATTAAAGGCATGGTTCATTACACGAAAATATATGTGTTCAAATCACGAGATCAAGGAGAGAAAACAGAAATGAAGCTCTTTAATAATCAGTTCTGAATCATTTCTTGGATATTTCTCTTCTCTCTCAGTCGCACTCAAACGTAATTACCTATTAACTGTTCCACATAAATTTACAGAATTAGTAAAAAGAAAAGCAAAAAAATAACCCAACAAATTATTACCAGGAAAATATTATTCGTGTGCGCCGTTGGTAAAATTTGTTCCATTGCATTCTTACCCAGGATATATAGTTTTTGTTTGCTGTTGGAAAAATTGGTAAATTTGTGTTTCAATCTAAATCTGATTTAGCCTCAATAATCGTCTTCACATGAGCGGCTGCAATAAAAGTGCGGCTGAGATACTGATGCTACGTCCGAGAATCCACCGTATTCTCGGGTCTGAATGTGAGTTGCCAAGCGAAGTTTTCCTGTAGAGTCATATGGTTGCTGTTTAGTCGCCAGACGTCGTTAATTTTTCCCACCTCTTGTATGTCGCTCCATTCAATTTTGAAGTTTCTGTCTGGAAAAAAAACTGCAATAGTCATTTGGACATAAATAGATTCATCGTTTATTATAATTCTGTCGGGATAACGTTTACCCGAAGGATTTGACACCTGGATCCGACGGACTGGACAGGTAAACCCAAAACCTATTCAAAGTTCTCCCCGATATTTGTAATAAATATATCTGAAATATTTTTTACTGTCCCTAGCGTCGAATAGATCACGACGTGGTCTATCACAGAGACATGACTCCTTCCCACTTTAATGAATCGTTTTCCGCAAAAAAGAAAGCACAAAATTACATACGATGTTTTGTAGGTTCTGGTGTGTCCTGGCAAGTAGAAAATTACAAAGCGTTATTATTTCAGCGTCTATGGCTTTTCTCTCTCAGTCGTATTTAAACGTACTTGCTGACCAACTGTTCCACATAAATTTACAGAGTTAGTAAAAAAAAAAAAAAAAAAAAAAAAATAACGCAACAAATTCTTACCGGGAAAATATAATTTGTGTGTGCCGTTGGTAAAATTTGTATTTATTGTTTCATTGCAATCTTACCCGGGATATATAATTCGTTTTGGTCGCTGGAAAAATTGGCAAATTTTTGTTTCAATCTAAATCTGATTTAGCCTCAATAATCGTCTTCACATGAGCATCTGCAATAAAAGTGCGGCTGAGATACAAAGGCAACGTCCGAGAATCCACCGTATTCTCGGATCTGAATGTGAGGTGCCAAGGGAAGTTTTCCTGTAGTCATGTGGTTGCTGTTTAGTCGCCAGACGTCGTTAATTTTTCATACCTCTTGTATATCGCTCCATTCAATTTTACATAATGAAGTTTCTGTGTGGAAAAAACTGCAATAGTCATTTGGACATAAATATATTCATCGTTTATTAAAATTTTGTCGGGGATAACGTTTACCCGAAGGATTTGACACCTGGATCCGATGGACTGGAAACGTAAAACCAAAACCAATCAAAGTTCTCCCCAATATTTGTAAAAAATATATCTGCAAATATTTTTTACTGTCCCTAGCGTCGAAGCGATCACGACGTGGTCTATCACAGAGATATGATTCATTCCCGCTTTAATGAATCGTTTTCCATAAAAAAGAAAGCACAGAACTACATACGATGTTTTGTAGGTTTTAGTGTGTCCTGGGAAGTAGAGAATCACACAGCGTCATTATTTCAGCGTCTATGGCTTCAAACATTCGAGGGCGGTGGAATAAACATTTGTTGTCGGTATCTACCGTCAAAATTGAGATTACTGCTCCTTGATCCCTGCAATACTTACACACATGTAGTTAGGGAACCCCGAAGTGCTAACGGGAATCAAAATCAGCTTAACAATAACCGCCAAACCTTCGCAGGGTTATTTCTGATCGTTCCCAAATGGCATGAATGGTTGCTTCCCTTTAATCATGATAATAGACTCAAGGAGATGCCAAAGCACTTAGTATCCGGTCGAGAATCACATCAGTCTAACAGCGGAAAGCCGAGATATTAAAGCAAGTCATGCATGCTCACTCTGTTGAGTAATTATGGCCTAGCTTGTACAATGGGCATTGTCCTGGAGTCATAAAGCCCGACTGTACTCTCATAACCGCAATAGTTAATGGACATTCTCCGATAGATCTATCATATAGTATAAATCAGCGGTGCTAGAATAACCGAGGTGACAGGTCGCATTCTCGCCACCCCAACACAGATTAGTCTTTGATGAACGGAACAACAAACCGTCGAAATGTATAACATCGTCTAGGTTTATCGACCTATTTTTCGGAATGCCAGGACCCCATTTAAGACAACGGTCAAAGTCGTTAACTAGTGTTGAACCTCAGTCCCTGCCGGGTTAAAGATACATGTACATACATCACTATATTTACTGTCAGATTTTCTGAAACCTTTTATATGACTTAGTGCAATATACATTGGAAAAATAAAATAGAGATCCAAATTCACGGTATCACCTAATATTTATCCCATGGTTCCTTGAATTATCTTTGGTCGTTTCCTTGTAATATTTTCACTAAACAAGTCAACCGTGATATGTTTAAAATCTCGTAAATGAGGTATTTGAAATACATCACAGCTGGCCCCCTTTTCCTTAATTACGCCGAAAGAGGCGGAGCTCTTCCATCATACACGGATGATCAAGATCTTTTTGGTCGGGTGAGGGAGGACTGCATCTTGGGTTATTTGAGAGAAATCGGTTTGTTGTATAAGTTTTAATGTGTGTATGTTTTAATGTGTTGGATAACTAAATCATTAACTTTGAATACTTTGAATTTTGTTTGATCGTCGCTATATACCTGAAATATTGCTGAACGCGACGTTAAACCTTAATTATTTCTCTCTCTCTCTCAATGGATATAGTAGTTACGTGATAGACGTTCCACATCACCCTCGGAGGCTTCGACCTCTAGAGCTCAATATTTGACCTACATTGTTTCATAGTTTAGCAACGTTAAGCTCGGTCAATACTTGGATGGGTGACCGGGTGCTGTAGTGGCTGGACTGATCAGTGTCCAGGGTAATAGGAACTGTGAGCACGCTCGTGTTCTGGCACATGTAGGCACCGTCGTGATATGACTGACACAAGGTTGAAAACGACGGTAAACCCTACTACTCACTCACTCCTGTCCTGTAATTATTACACAGCTAGATCGAGATTGAGGGGCTATATTTTCGGAATAATACATATAATTTTGAATAGACAGAAATGAACGACCCATACAGGATGTAGGCAATAACAGATAACTATGATAGCAGATAACTATTTCGATATTCAACCGCATGAGTGGTCACTGTGATCAGCTAGAGAGCTACTGGCAATTTTCACTTTAGAATATATAACCGATGTTATGTGAGTGCTAGTGTGTCCTAGGAAGTAGAAAATCATAAAGTGGTGAAGATATCAGCGTATTTGGTTTCAGTCAGTCAATGGCGGTAGAAGGGACATTTTTTGGTGAAAATTGAGATTACTGCTCCATGATCCCTGCTACATTTACACATAGGTAGTCAGGAAACTCCGAAGCGCAAACCAAGCAAACGGGAATCAAAATCAGCTTAATAATAACGCTCAATCTTTGGCATGTATATGTCTGATCGTTTGGAGAATACCCGAAGGTTGCTTCCCTTTAATCATGTTAATCGTGATAGTAGACTCGGGCAGATGCCAAAGCAATTAGTAGCCGGTCAATACCCACATCATTCTAACAGCGGGAAGCGTAGTTATTAAAGCAAGTCATGCATGCTCACTCTGTGTAGTAATTATGACCTAGCATGTACAATAGACAGAGTCCTGGAGTCATAAAGCCCGACTGTACTCTCATAACCGCAATAATTAATGGACATAATTCTCCGATAGATCTATCAGATAGTATAAATCAGCAGTGCTGGAATAACCGAGCTGACAGGTCGCATTCTCGCCACCTCAAGACAGATTAGTCTTTGATGAATGGAACAGCAAATCGTCGAAATGTATAACATCTTCTAGGTTGATCGACCTATTTTTCGGTATGCCAGAGCCACCTTTAAGAAAACGGTCAACGTTGTTGACAAGTGGTGAACATCCCACCCCGTCGGTGGAAATATAGCTCTTTGTACTGGCAGCTTTCCTGAAATCTTTTATGTGATTGTTATATACATCATGGAAATAAACAGAATCTAAAGTCACCGTATCACCTTATCATATAATCAGATCTAGGAACGATGAACTAAGCAGATCATTATGTAATATGACTATTTATATTGAGACGGAAATAGGCGAACAGATACATCGACAGTGAAATCCTGTTTTTTGCTTTTAAACAGTTTCATTAACATATAGGTCAAATACGAAGTTTCATCATAATAGTCAGTATCGTTTGAAGAAGCTTTGCCGAAGATAAGATACGAGTCAAATGTGACGTCCTATCTTAGCTATCAGTGGTTTCCTTAATTGTCTGTGATGCCGTTGTTCCGACTGGACAACCAGTCCCAAAATAGTTCCACGACAGCTAGTGGATGCGTGTCATTCAAGAATCATCCGAATCAATAAGTTCTTCTATACATATTACTAATAAAGGTTCGATCTCGTGAGTTTGTTTATTTGTTTGTGAATTATGGCCATAGCGTCGGGCATAAACCATGCCATCTATATATTATTATTGCAGATTGCTGACATATAATTTTTTTCAAGTCCATATTTATTGCACAGGGTTGATCAAAAGAAATGGCTATGTCGTGTTACGAAAAACAACAAGCGATATTCGTATTCACTTTTCATCTCCAACACGAAAGTGAAGCTGCCACAGATCGTATATGCAGCAGTCTGTTGGCTTTGTTTGTACGTTGTCAAAAATATATTGTACATTGTTAAGTTCGTTCGATAAGTGTATGCTTCAATTCATACTTATATACGCGAGGACCTGTCAAAGTTCTACCTAATGACGAAGTCCTTTCTATCACTAATTGATATAAACTCGATATGCGTACTTCCACTCTACTCATTAAATAATATACGATAACATCGATGGATATTTGTAACTACTCTTTCCCTCGTCCATTTGTGATGTAATATGTTTGTCGATAAGTTGTGAAAAATAGTGGGATTCCTCAAACTATCCGATCTGTTTTGCCTTTGTTTTCCAGTTTTAATACTAAGCGATGGATTTGAAGACTTCTCTTCAAGAATCGACGACTGGAGATATAGCATAGTCAAATGTGGCAGATTAAAGGGTGCGCTGTAACCAAGTACCGTAAAATATACGGTATATTACCGTAAAGTTAACGGTAATCTATCCTATCATCAGAAATACGGTATATTACCGTACATTTAACGGTAATCTGCAAAAAGCTGCAATAGTCATTTTGACATCAATAGATTCATCGTTTATTAAAATTCTGCCGGGATAACGTTTACCCGAAGGATTTGACACCTGGATCCGACGGACTGGACACGTAAACCAAAAACGATCAAAGTTCTCCCCAACATTTGTAATAAATATATCTGCAAATATTTTTTACTGTCCCTAGCGTCGAAGCGATCACGACGTGGTCTGTCACAGAGATATGATTCATTCCCACTTTAATGAATCGTTTTCCACAAAAAAGAAAGCACAGAATTACATACGATGTTTTGTAGGTTCTAGTGTGTCCTGGGAAGTAGAAAATCACAAAGCGTCATTATTTCAGCGTCTATGGCTTTGTCTCTCAGTCGTACCTAAACGTAATTGCCGACCAACTGTTCCACATAAATTTACAGAATTAGTAAAAAAAAAAAAACCCCAAAAAACCCCAACAAATACTTACCAGAAAAATATAATTTGTGTGTGCCGTTGGTAAAATTTGTATTTATTGTTTCATTGCATTCTTACCCGGGATATATAATTTGTGTTTGTCGCTGGAAAAATTAGCAAATTTTTGTTTCAATCTAAATCTGATTTAGCCTCAATAATCGTCTTCACATGAGCAACTACAATATAAGTGCGGCTGAGATACTAAGGCTACGTCCGAGAAACCACCGTATTCTCGGGTCTGAATGTGAGGTGCCAAGGGAAGTTTTCCTGTAGAGTCATATGGTTGCTGTTTAGTCGCCAGACGTCGTTAATTTTCCCCACCTCTTGTATATCGCTCCATTCAATTTTACATAATTGAGTTTCTGTGTGGAAAAAACTGCAATAATCAGTTGGACATAAATAGATTCATCGTTTATTAAAATTTTCTCGGGGATAACGTTCACCCGAAGGATTTGACACCTGGACCCGACGGACTGCACACGTAAAACCAAAACCAATCAAAGTTCTCCCCAATATTTGTAATAAATATATCTGCAAATATTTTTTACTGTCCCTAGCGTCGAAGAGATCACGACGTGGTCTATCACAGAGATTTGATTCATTTCCGCTTTAATGAATCGTTTTCCACAAAAAAAGAAAGCACAGAATTACATACGATGTTTGTAGTTTCTAGTGCGTCCTGGCAAGTAAACAATCACAAAGCGTCATTATTTCAGCATCTATGGCTTCAACCATTCGAGGGCGGTGGAATAAACCTTTGCTGTCTGTATCTACCGTTAAAATTGAGATTAATGCTCCCTGATCCCTGCAATACTTACACACATGTAGTATAAAACCCCGAAGTGCTAACGGAAATCAAAATCCGCTTAACAATAACAGTCAAACCTTCGCAGGTTTATTTCTGATCGTTCCTAAATGGTTGCTTCCCTTTATTCATGATAATAGACTCAAGGAGATGCCAAAGCACTTCAGCACATCAGTCTAACAGCGGAAAGCCGAGATATTAAAGCAAGTCATGCATGCTCACTCTGTTGAGTAATTATGGCCTAGCTTGTACAATGGGCATTGTCCTGGAGTCATAAAGCCCGACTGTACTCTCATAACCGCAATAGTTAATGGACATTCTCCGATAGATCTATCATACAGTATAATTCAGCGGTGCTGGAATAACCGAGCTGACAGGTCGCATTCTTGCCACTCCAAGACAGATTAGTCTTTGATGAAGGGAACAGCAAACTGTCGAAATGTATAACATAGTCTAGGTGTATCGGCCTATTTTCCGGAATGTCAAAGTCGTTAACCAGTGTTGAACCTCAATCCCTGCCAGGGTAAAGACACATGTACATCCATCACTATATTTACTGTCAGATTTTCTGAAACCTTTTATATGACTTAGTGCAATATACATTGGGAAAATAAAATAGAGATCCAAAGTCACGGTATCACCTTATATTTATCCAATGGTTCCTTGAATTATCTTTGGTCGTTTCCTTGTAATCTTTTCACTAAACAAGTCAACCGTGATATGTTTAAAATATCGTATATGTGGTATTTGAAATACATCACAGCTGGCCTCCTTTTCCTTGATTACGCCGAAAGAGGCGGTGCTCTTCCATCATACCCGGATGATCAAGATTTTTTTGGTCGGGTGAGGGAGGATTGTGTCTTGGGTTATTTGAGAGAAATCGGTTTGTTGCATAAGTTTTAATGTGTGTATGTTTTAATGTGTTGGATAACTAAATCATTAACTTGAATACTTTGAATTTTGTTTGATCGTCGCTATATAGCTGAAATATTGCTGAACGCGACGTTAAACCGTAATTCTTTCTCTCATTGGATATAGTTACATGTACGTGATAGACGTTCAAAATCACTCTCGGAAGCTTCGACCCCTATTGCTCAATATTTGACCTACATTGTTTCATAGTTAAGCAAGGTTAAGCTCGGTCGATACTTGGATGGCTGACCGGGTGCTGTACTGATCAGTGTCCAGGATAATAGGAACTGTGAGCACTCTCGTGTTCTGGCACATGTAGGCACCGTGGCGATATGACTGAAACAAGGTTGAAAACGACGTTAAACCCTAATACTCACTCACTCCTGTCTTGTAATTATTACACAGCTAGATCGAGATTGAGGGGCTATATTTTCGGATTATTACATATAATTTTGAATAGAGAGAAATGAACGACCCATACAGGATGTATCAGTCTGACATATAGATACAAAAATAAACATCTCACCCATGACGACGAAACATATGGCAATGACAGATAACTATTTCGATATTCAACAGCATGAGTGGTCACTGTGGTCAGCTAGAGAGTACTGGCAATTTTCACTTTAGAATATATACAAATGAAGTTATGGGAGTCCAAGCGTGCCCTAGGAAGTAGAAAATCACAAAGTGGTGAAGATATCAGCGTATTTGGTTTCAGTCAGTCAATGGTGGTAGAAGGGATATTTTTTTGTGAAAATTGAGATTACTGCTCCATGATCCCTGCTACATTTACACATAGGTAGTCAGGAAACCCCGAAGCGCAAACCATGCAAACGGGAATCAAAATCAGCTTAATAATAACGCTCAATCTTTGGCATGTATATGTCTGATCGTTCGGAGAATACCCGAAGGTTGCTTCCCTTTAATCATGTTAATCGTGATAGTAGACTCGGACAGATGCCAAAGTACTTAGTAGCCGGTCAATACCCACATCATTCTAACAGCGGGAAGCGTAGTTATTAAAGCAAGTCATGCATGCTCACTCTGTGTAGTAATTATGACCTAGCATGTACAATAGACATTATCCTGGAGTCATAAAGCCCGACTGTACTCTCATAACCGCAATAGTTAATGGACATAATTCTCCGATAGATCTATCAGATAGTATAAATCAGCAGTGCTGGAATAACCGAGCTGACAGGTCGCATTCTCGCCACCTCAAGACAGATTAGTCTTTGATGAATGAAACAGCAAATCGTCGAAATGTATAACATCTTCTAGGTTGATCGACCTATTTTTCGGTATGCCAGAGCCGCCTTTAAGAAAACGGTCAACGTTGTTGACAAGTGGTGAACATCCCACCCCGTCGGTGGAAATATAGCTCTTTGTACTGGCAGATTTCCTGAAATCTTTTATGTGATTTATTGTTATATACATTATGGAAATCAATAGAAATCTAAAGTCACCGTATCACCTTATCATATAATCAGATCTAGGAACGATGAACTAAGCGGATCATTATTGTATATGACTATTTATATTGAGACGGAAATAGGCGAACAGATACATCGAAAGTGAAATCCTGTTTTTGCTTTTAAACATTTTCATTAACATATAGGTCAAATACGAAGTTTCATCATAATAGTCAGTATCGTTTGAAGAAGCTTTGCCGAAGATAAGATACGACTCAAATGTGACGTCCTATCTTAGCTATCAGTGGTTTCCTTAATTGTGTGTGATGCCGTTGTTCCGACTGGACAACCAGTCACAAAATAGTTCCACGACAGCTAGTGGATGCGTGTCATTCACGAATCATCCGAATCAATAAGTTATTCTATACATATTACTAATATAGGTTCGATCTCGTGTGTTTGTTTATTTGTTTGTGAATTATGGCCATAGCGTAGGGCATAAACCATGCCATCTATATATTATTATTGTAGATTGCTGACATATAATTTTTTTCAAGTCCATATTTACTGTACAGGGTTGATCAAAAGAAATGGCTATGTCGTGTTACGAAAACAACAAGCGATATTCGTATTCACTTTTCATCTCCAACACGAAAGTGAAGCCGCCACAGAACGTACATGCAGCTGTCTGTTTGGCTTTGTTTCTACGTTGTCAAAAATATATTGTACATTGCTAAGTTTGTTCGATAAGTGTATGCTTCAGTTAATACTTATATACGTGCGGACCTGTCAAAGTTCTCCCTAATGACGAAGTCCTTTCTATCACTAATTGATATAAACTCGATATGGGTACTTCCACTCCACCCATTAAATAATATACGATAAAACCAATGGATACTTGTGACTACTCTTTCCCTCGTCCATTTGTGATGGAATATGTTTGTCGATAAGTTGTGAAAAATAGTGGGATTCCTCAAACTATCCGATCTGTTTCGGTTTGGTTTTCCAGTTTTAATACTAAGCGATGGATTTGAAAACTTCTCTTCAAGAATCGACGACAGGAGATATAACATAGTCAAATGTGGCAGATTAAAGGGTAGTATTTTCTTTCTAAATACCAGAACTCCATATCACAAATATGTGGGTATATCCATATACAAGAAATATATAGACGTAAAATGCCTTACTATGATAATGATAATGACTTCTAGCCAGGATAGTCCGAAATCTCTTAGTGTTTCTCATAGACACAAAAAATCTATCCAGCCATGTCTGGAAATAAGAGATAGTTTTAGGGCAAAGTTAATTTGAGTGTATTAGTCCAAATTTCCAGGAGTGCTGCATGCGTGAGGGGAAATACAAGTTCTCAATAGCATGGCAGACAGCCTTTTAGCGCCCTGGTGATATCACTTGGGATAACACAAGTGATTCCCTGTCATTCATGGCAGGGTGGCACAGTTACAGAAACGCAAATATTAGGGGAACTTGGCAGTAATGCTTGTCGAAATTTGAACCCCATGGTGTAACATGTAACTAGGCAATCAGCGAAATAGAGATGTGAGATAGTAGTCCATTAATCCATCAATTTGAAATGATCCTGTTTATTCCGCTTGTGTGAAATAAAAGAAAAACTCCCATGGCTATTCTTCTAAAATGTTATCTAATTGATATAGTCCCCTACACTCTTGGGCTTAAACTCCACAAGACGTCTGAAAAAGGTTACTCTGTCTAGCGAAAAATAGTCGAGAAACATTAGTAACGATGTCATTTTCCCATTTCCTCTTGCACTTATATTTATCGGACAGTCAAAATGTACACCAAGGTATACTTTTAATGTCGTTATATTTGAAACCACAGTGATACAGCCCTTTTGGGGGATCTTGCTTCATATGTTTGTTCAGATTGACTTTCTCATTCCCTTTAGACAAACAACACAAACGGTTGACAATTCATTTCTCTCCTGCTTCTGAACAGGTATTATTATAACACATAGTGCGACTTCATCTATTTTGTCTGTCTTTTTAACCTGTTTGATATTTCTGACAACTAGAATCCGGTCTCCACCACTCTACTAGTTTTTCTTTCATGCCTTGATCTTTTATATTTTTTTAATTGTCGATGGTCTGCATATTACATAGTCTGCTCAGGGTATCCTACGTAAACATCAAAGCAATTATTATATCTTCAACACTGATAATTTTCGTAAAGAGTTGTATCCCTTGAATTGAAATCTTCAGATAAATCGTGTGCTGTGAGAACGCCCCGAATCTTGAGTCAGAAAAATCTACAGCATAATTCTATTTAATTCAACTGATTTTCTTTTGCGCTTTACGCCCTGGTAGAACAGTGTACAGCATATGCATATATAGATGATCACAATGGAAGAACACACTGTATGGACAGTGAGAGATTCGGATAAAGTGACCCACTAGTTTGTTTGTCATGTGATATTGTAAGGCATATAGAGATACATTTACAAGCATGCACTACCATTAATGGGCTGCTGGTACCAAATGAATAAGTTAAATAATAATTGGGTACGTAATACTGAACGGGCGTCTTGTGAATGCTTTGTCTCTTGTACTGTATATATGACAAAAACGAAAAATGCTCATCTTCAGTAAAATTAAACTGCATATTTTGAAAAATATCTTAGAAGGAAGTATAATAGGTTTAGTTTTCTATCTACTCACTTCTATTTTGAGGCTAAGTCTCAAGCGATTTAATTTTTGAATAATGTGGAAAAAGCTATATGTTATTAACCGGTTTGGGCGATATATGCCTTTTCGAAACAAAATATTTCATTTTACTAGCATTAATAAGCCGGTCAAAACTACCAATAGTTACATACAAAAGATCCGGCACATAAAACACTCGGATCAAGTAAAAAGATGATAAATGGTCGCCCCACCACTTCGCATTTTAACAGTCCATGGCGATTATATTTCTACTTGGGTGGCAGAAAAATGCATATGAAACCGGACAAATGGTTAACTGGACCAATATCGACAAACAGGAAGTGATAATTACACCATCTGATCGGATAATTAATTTGCACGAGTTCCCAAAAATGATTAAATGAGCAACGGGGATTATATAATGAGCAAGTGTACCGGCTATACAACGCTGGATGACATTAAAAATACCATCTGAAAATCTTTTCTGCACGTAAACAGGATTTTTTAATGGTAACGGACATGTGGTACTCTCATCTTTGACATAGGAGAGAGAGAATTACGGTTTAATGTCGCGTTCAGCAATATTTCAGCTATATAGCGACGATCAAACAAAATTCTAAGAACTCAAGTCACTAACTTAGTAATCCAACGCATTAAAACATAGACACATTAAAACTTATGTAACAGCCCGACTTCTCAAAAAATAACACAAGATGCAATCCTCCCTCACCCGACTAAAAAGATCTTCTAAAGTAGTCGTTCGATAAAAAGCATCTCTTACAATCTTAAAATCTATGCATTCGATAAGAATATGCTTGACCGTGAGATCTTCATGGCATGGAACACACCTTGGGACTGACTCATTTTTACCTCCGTCGATCAGACGGAGGTCTAGGAGCGCAACGTGAAATCTCCCGCCAAATAATTGTCATATGGGGAACCCACGACTCATAGTATTTCCAATAGGGATCGTCATGGTTCCCGACGAAATCTTGAATCTTTTCTTTGGACACAAATGAATGCTTACGTCACAAAAGGTGTGTATCCTTTGCAGCGCTTCCACCGGGTCTCTTTATTCGAGGGTACTAAATTCGCGCGTGTACTTATAGCTTCGCGCTGGTACAGATGGCCGGTATGCGACGAAGACAAACCTGCGCTTTCATAAAAAGTAAATTTTCACGAAAGAAAAACTCGCATTCCAGATAGTATAATTGGAAACTTCCTCGAGAATCTCTGAATCGGCAAAAAGATAAAGGACGAGTGTCATTCACCAGGATGCGAGTCGGAAGTGAGAAGTCAAATTCAAAGTCAGAGGTCAAAAACGTAAAACTCCGAAGAACTCTCTCGGCTTTTTCTTTTCTTTTTTTTTTAGTTGGGGGGGTGAGGGTTGGGGAGATAGCGACTGAAAAAATATATCTTCCCATGCTTCAATCGTTATCTGTGAATCCGATCAACAACCTAGCCGGATAATCTGTCAAAAATTATCCGTCGTCTGGGTAAGGTTGAAGGGTCATCGGAAGCTCGAACTGTGATACAGGCAAAAACTGTTGTTGTTGTAGTCTGGAAAAATAACTCTGCCTCATGAGGCGCTCTCTCGGCTTTTTCTTTTCCTTTTGTTTGAAGATGGGGGGGGGGGGGGAGATAGCGACTGGAAATATATATCTTCCCATGATACTTCAATCGTGCGCTCATGAATTCCACGGAAAAGCGGACATTGCTAAACAGCCCTTTTTCGCATAAAATTCACTTCACATTCTGTCGTAGACCCTATATTAGCATGCTGTTTGTTCTATTCGCTTCCTATGATCCCCGGGAACAAGCCAATAATAGAGAAGATGTGTTTTAATAGCGAAATATTTTTCCCGCAATTTTTTAACATGAAGAACTCTAAATTCTAAATTGTCAAAGAAGAAAAATTGCACTTTACTGAAAACTATACTATTTTGAAACATCTGCAGAAAAGATATGCATGTGGCGGGAGCTGTATACCTTAGTAAAAATAAGAGGTCAGAGTTTTAATTTTCTAAGTAGAAGAGATAAATTCACTCTAGGAATATTTTTTTGAAGAAAATGTGTAATTAATAAAGCACTTTTACCGATAAGATTTAAAAAGCGCACTCGTGATTCAATCACGATTTTTTGCCGATTCCGTCACGGACTAGATTTAACCCCTGGGATGATCCAGTCGCGTTTTTCTCACGATGAAAAAAATCTTATCATCCTTGGGTACTGTATGTTATTAAGAGATGTCATATAAGAATAGTCAGATTGAAACAGAGCAGCAAAAAAATAGACAAGCAACACTAGTCAAGAGTCATGTCCGTTTCAGGTGATTCCGTCTCGAACATTTCGAAGCATGATTAACTGAAAATGCTGGATCATCTGTAGATTTTTCATGGATCCGTAAACAGATGTCATATAGAATAGCAAACTAAACTTGAAACTACATGGGTATGACCACGGAACTTCCGAGTACATGACTTTGAATAAAGAAAAAGTCTTCCCAACGGTGATTCCGTCACGGTGGAATTCATGATCTGTGAATCCGATCAACAACCTAGCCGGACAATCTGTCAAAAATTATCCGTCGTCTGGGTAAGGTTGAAGGGTAATCGGAAGCTCGGACTGTGATACAGGCAAAAACTGTTGTTGTAGTCTAGAAAAATAACTGGCATGCACTCTATGGAGAAGGACCTCGTGAGGCACAAAGTGCAATTTTTTGTTGTTGTTTATCTGCAAATCCGCTCAACTCGATGGGTATCTTTCACTTGTTCTCACAGTTGCCTGGCCTGTGTGATATTGGGTGGTCGAAGTCTACGTATAGTTTTTTTCAATAAATTTGGAAATTAATATAAACATATATTTTTTTAAATAGATTTTTTTATAAGTGTATTTCTCTTTCATCTTTGGCTCAATTAAAGTCATTCTCTAAAATGTGAAGCCGAGTTAATACAGTTTTTAATTATCTACCAAACCCTGTCCTCTATGACATAGAATAAAAGAGAAGTTGGGAATAGAACCGCTCAACACAGTTATTTCTAAACATCAAGTTGTACATAAGTATTTTTACTTACTCTGTACAAGCTGAGGGCATTTTTGTGGCTTTTGAAAATTTTGAGATTTTTGCGAGTCTGTCCATATTTAACTAAGCGACGTCCAAGCGAGCTAATGTACGCGCGTTATATTCATATCAAGTATGGTGCGGCTTGTATTCAATGAGGCCTGGAATGTTTATACAATTAATTTTCTTCTCACTGTTACACAATAAATATTTGCTGCGTGGAATCCAGTCATTTGTTCCATAAGGGCAATATTCTCATCAGCCATCACCATTCAATGTGAATGTGATACATGTACAAGTCCATGGCCATTGATACAGTAAGGTGAATGCGAAGGTGACCTGTAACACCAGTATACAAAATTATACCGAGCGCATTGAATCCTCATCATATGATGTTGAGACAGATCAGAACGAAGTGTCGGTAAAATCAGGTGTGTTTTGAAGAGCATTCTCTCATCAATGATGATGCTATACTGTACACATACAAAATATGAAGTGTTGCTGTGTTGGGCCTATAGCACAAAATCACAAGCAAGTTGGTACAACTAGGCACACAGGGTCTCATTTCTGTCGCTAACGTGTTGATTTGGGTGAGGGGATCCTCTCATGGGGAGGTGTGGGTGGGATGGGGCCTAATGTCTCAAGCACTTTTCCAGGTTTTCCATCAATATACTCTATTCCATACCCCAATATTTCAAGCACGTCAAATCAAACAAAAATTATTTGCTGGGAATGTGACTTTCACATCCCTGTCTGGACATGCTAGTGAGGAACCCTCAATCCCAGATTACTTATCATTGATGAAGCTAACGTCCAACAAATGCAAAATTGAGCTTGGCATCCGGCCGTATGTTATTCAGTGATGTATTACGCTACGGACCCTGTTGCCTCGACGGAGGTCTTTGCGCTCATCCAGCGCTTGTTTAGTAAATGTTCGTGAGTTAATCGTGTATGGCCGATTCTACATCGCCTGATCATGGTTCGATCGAAACGTTTCTGGCTGTTCAGATGAGTATAGCCCATCTTTGACATATATCTGTACTGATTCACCTCATGTGAAAACGCTATGAATTCCTGAGCACTAAAATGGCAACATCTTGCATTTATCATGTCTTTGCATTCGTAAAACTTTCGATCAAACTAATCTTCCAGCTCTCGAGATTTGTATATATGTATAATCCAATATCATTGCGCAAAGCAGATGATGAATAACAAAGCCATATCATGTAGCATAGAGTATTAAAGCCCCATCCCGGATTTCTGTTTATTCTTTGAACGGTAGGGTGTATTACATTGTATATGTGTATACCGTTTTCCGAATCACTTTTTAGATATTTTGTCTCTCTCTATATATAATCTCTCTCGGTTGTCCTTATTTATATTAGATCGCTCGATACACATAATTGAAACAGGCTGTCCCACATAGATTTACAGAGAGAGTAAAAAGTATGTTATGTGTGGCGTTGAAAAAAATGATAATTTTTTGTTTCACTCGAAAATCTCCAAACTCTGGACAAAAATGGATTTTACCGGACGGATTTGACAGCTAAATCCAAAGATTGGACACAGAAAACCAAAACCTATCTCAGTTCTCCCCAAACTTCGTAATATATATATGCAAATAGAATGTTTGGTCTGTGGGGTCATATGTTCGATAGTGCTCCTGACCTCGAATAGATAACGGCGTGGGCCAAAACAGAGATATGGTTCATTCCCGCTTCAATAAATGGTTTTATTTTCACTTAAGAATATACAAACGATGTTATCTGGGTGCTAGTCTGTCCACAAAGCGGTGACAATATCAGCCGTTCGATGACGGTAGAATAAACATTCTTTGTCGTTTTTTTAACCGTGAAATTTAATATTAATCCTCCACATTGAGAAATTTTAATGAGTTTTTCTACTTTTGTTGTTCGGCTAGCGTCGTCACTCAATGGTTCGCCTTTCTCATAACCAATAAAACGACTGTTGTGGGCAATTACAAGCGTCTAGTCCGTCATTCATAATCCAGCCGTCGTCCATTAGAGAATATCCGCGTCCATAATCCAAAGACCTATTCCATTTCCATATAACAGTATTAGCACCAAATTCAAAAAGACAAAAGTATACATAAACATAGGCTTGTTTCCTGCGAGAGAGAAGCGGTCAACAGTTTTCAATGATGCCGGCAAGACATCATGATGTTCCAAAAATATCAAATCCGTATCGCTGATCAGTATTCTTAATCCATAATATTCGTTGTAAAGTCGTCATCTAAAGAATGATGTATCTCAGTCACGCTTGATTGTGACTGTTCATATGAGTACCATGAGGATCTTGAAGTACATGGGTTCATACGGCCCCTAGCCCCGGGTTAAGCGGAATTAGACACAAGTTACGAAACGTAACGCCATAGATCTTGCACGCTACGCTCGTATTTTGCTATCAGCATGCGATATGTATCGCCAAATTTGAGAAACCTTGAGTGGAGGCGCTTGGTGGTGTAGCCCTGTTTTATAAGTTTCTGCAACAATGTTTTGTGACGTTGATTAAAATCATCACATTTAACATAGGATCTAGCAAATGCTACTAAGCGAGATATGTATACGCCATATGCAGGTCCCACTGGAATATTACTATCCAGAAAGGGATAGTTTACGATGTCGAAATTGTAATCATCTCTTTGTCATAAAGTCGACGAGAGAGAATGCCCGCTTCATTTTTATAGAGGTAGAGATCTAAATAAGATGTGCCTGTAGGGCTATCTGTAGTTTCCTTCAAATCCAGTGAAGGTGGATATATATCCTTCACTGCGTCATTTATATAGCGATTATCCACAGCGAGAAGATTGTCTATATAGCGTTTGGTGAATGAGAAGGAACGGGCTTTGAATGGATCGGTTTTTGAAAGCGCCTGCATATAGTCATATTCATAAGAGAACAGATACAGGTCAGCCAACAGGGATGCACAATTAGTACCCATTGGAATACCTATATGCTGCTGATATATTGTGTTGCCAAATTTCACATAGATATTTTTAATGAGAAATTCAAGCAACTCACAAGATCTAGTGTTGCTCTAGACGGAAATATGACGCAAGAAAACTCGATGATGAAGCCGAGATTGATTTTATTCAATCCTCCAATTTCCAATTATACAAATATACGCAATTGAAACAATAACCAGCAGTAGGTCACAATCAAAGTTCTTGTAGACAGATCGTACAGTCAAATATCAAGTCATGATGTTATATGACATACTGAGACAGAACGCCAACTGTCTCAGGAGACCAGATGTTAAAAGTCTAACTCATTGTGAAATTACATTGAATTTTATACAGTAAAACAAACAAAGTACTCGAACCAGAGGCTGGTACAAAACTCTTAACTCCAGGATTGTAACAGTTAATTAGGGACCTGCCGGAATAACCACTTGAGATCTGCCTACACTCATACAGGCTGTTTAACCACAATGATTTAAATAGCATACATGTATATTACATTAAATGGAAGACAATTTATAGTAAATGCATCTCTCTCACACACAGCCCGCAAATCAAGTTATATTTGAGAATACAATTAAATCTTGAAGTGCCAACCACTTGCTCTACCAGACACCAATTATCAGCTTATCTTTAATGGTCAGTGTTTCCCTGGTCACTTCAGCTACAGGCAGAAATCTATACCATACAGGGTTCAGCATTTCCTGGCTTCCATTCAACTAGCATATACGCCCCCAACTTTAACATGCTGTATATACATGTCTCGATCAAAACCGTGAATTGACATGTGGACTAAATAAACAATTTCTAAAAACTGATTTCGGCAGATGTAAAATTCAAACAGATACATGCGAGGCGTCCCCCTATATCCATATAAATTCTACATATCCTCCTCACCGGAAGTTAAATGTCCATCTTTCAAGGATGACATTTAACTCACTTTTCCAACACAATGTCAATTGAAGGTTGAGAAAAATCAAACATTGAATTTAAAGATGCGATTATACCACCATGCAGTTATACGATTACATAAATCAATACTCCTATCTAATAGACATTTTATAATCAAATAAGATGCAGGATTCAAACAATATTCAATCCTGAATCTCACACAACGGACTAACCGACAAAGATACACTTTAACCTCAATTTAAAACATCAAACTTGGGAATCGATGTTATAGGCAAGATCACAGACCATCTGTCTTGTACGTCTTACTAATCAACATTAATGTGAAAATTACATTCCTGGATACATCCAAACGTTTTTAACCATCGTTAACACCTCAAGAAAATGACCTTTCAAAGATGTCCATGAAATACAATTTATCGATCTAAAATGTTTGCCTTCGCGAAATGCGATAACATGCATCGGGGTCTTTTACTCAATACAATTAAGAATGCAGACATTAGGTTTACCGAAAATTAAACATTAGCTGATCAGGTTAACATTTAACCTCAGAAATCAAAGTGTGACATCTTTATGGGGCTCCTTGAAATAGAATAGGTACTTTCCCAATATTTAAAACACATAATCGAATCCACAGGTTGGCCGAACCTGGGACAAATCTAATATCTCCAGGATTGTAACAGTTAATTAGGGACCTGCCGGAATAACCACTTGAGCTCTGCCTACACTCATACAGGCTCTTTAACCACAATGATTTAAATAGCATACATGTATGTTACATTAAATGGAAGACAATTTATAGTAAATGCATCTCTCTCACACACAGCCCGCAAATCAAGTTACATTTGAGAATACAATTAAATCTTGAAGTGCCAACCACTTGCTCTACCAGACACCAATTATCAGCTTATCTTTAATGGTCAGTGTTTCCCTGGTCACTTCAGCTACAGGCAGAAATCTATACCATACAGGGTTCAGCACTTCCTGGCTTCTATTCAACTAGCATATACGCCCCCAACTTTAACATGCTGTATATGCACGTCCCGATCAAAACCGTGAATTGACATGTGGACTAAATAAACAATTTCCAAAAACTGATTTCGGCAGATGTAAAATTCAAATAGATACATGCGAGGCGTCCCCCTATATCCATATAAATTCTACAACATGTCTATGTCTGATCGTTCGGAGAATACCCAGGTTGTTCCCTTTTAATCAGGATAATATCCTCCAGGAAATGCCAAAGCACTTAATAGCCGTTCGATACCCACATCAGTCTAACGGCGGTAAGCGTAGTTATTAAAGCGATTCTTGCATGCTCACTCTGTGAATTAATCACGACCTAGCCCGTACATAATACATTGTCCAGGAGTCAAATACCCCGACTGTACTCTTATAATCGCAGTAGTTAATGGACCTTCTCAGATAGATCTATCATATAGTATAAATCAGTGGAGCTGGAATGACCGGGCTGACAGGTCGCATTCTTGCCACTCCAAGACAGATTAGTCTTTGATGAATGGAACAGCAAATCGTCGTATTGTATAACATCGTCTACATGTAGGTTTATTTTCTGGTAAGCCAGGACCCCTTTAACCCTACCATGCCTGGGATGGCAGAAGCTGCCATACCTCCTGCCAAACGTACTCCTGCCAAACATACTACACCCTCTCCGGAACGAAAAAAATAGGGAATATGGTGCTAATACTTCGTGACTCTGGTGAGTTTTCTTGGGTATTCTTCCATTTACCAGTTTTACCACATGTTGAGGCGTTTACTCCATCAGACGTTCACGGTGCTCATCCATTAACATCAGATGAGTTGTTTGAGCTGATCTGTCATGACAGCTCCCGAGCTAGCGTATCTAATTCCGTTTAAGCCGGTGCTAGGGGCCCGGCCGTGTGGATACTTCATTGTCTTCACATGAACAGCTGCAATAAAAACGCGGCTGAGATACCAAGGCTACATCCGAGAATCCACCGAATTCTTTCCTGTAGAGTCATATGGTTGCTTCTTAGTGGCCAGACGTGGTAAATTTTCCCCACCTCTTGCATATCGCTCCAATTTATTACATGAATATGGTAGGATTCTGCTGGTGGACTGTTAGTCCCCGAAACCCACCCACTGTACATGTCTCTCGACAAATATATGTAGGTTTATTGTTTTGGTGAGAAATTTAAACCGTACGACGTGGGCATTACAGGTTAGTTTCTCTGAGTGTTATTTACATTCAACAGGTTACACCATGTTGGGGCGTTTACTCTATCAGACGTCTACCCTGCTCATCCATTAACATCAGACGAGTTGTTTGAGCTGATCTGTCATCACAGCTCCCGAGCTAGCGTATCTACCCTTTCAGTCCTAAGTGCACTTCTGATATTTGAAAAAAAAATCCTCTTGCCTGGGTATTGTCTACACACTATATATAACAGCTGAAAAATCAAATTAAAAGAAAATCAATTAGGGGGGATTTTCTGGGGTTGGGACCTGACAGTCCCGACAGGGATTTTTTTTGCAAATCCTGTTGGCAAATGACCCATCATTAACATGCACATTGGCCTATATCAATACACTGGAGCAGCACAGCACCTGAAAAAGAACAAACCAGTGCTATATCAGTGTGTATATAAAGCAGCAGAATGTTTGTTAAATGGTTAGAATTACAACACATATAAGGGAAGTGGGAAGAGGTGCCCACTCTGTTATATTACAGACAGAGTGCATTGGATCATATACAATATACAATAGTAATAACAGCTTCAAATCACCTGTCGGGACTTACAAGTCCCACTTACAAGGCTCAAGTATACCTGACGGGACTTAGAAGTCCCAAGTCAAAAGGATGGCCATTGCCATAGTATTTACCCAAATAGGACCTTGTTCATGCATCCCACATGTTCTTTGTGTTATAAACATTCATCAAAAAAATATGCAGCCCACAGTTACAATTTCTTACCTTTTAAATGATGATATTAGTTGCCACTTCAGCAAGGAGATCTGTTCACATGGAGGCCGCCATATTGGATGGTGACGTCATAGCTTTCTGTGGTCTGTTAGATGTATAGTCCGTCCCAAAATAATGTGAATGTCATTGATGAGGGACTTCTAAGTCCCAACAGGAAAATTAAGCTTAACTATTTTTTTTGTTATAATAAATTGGGGGTGGGACTCAGGAGTCCCATCAGGACAGAAAGGGTTAAGCCGGTGCTAGGGGCCGTGTGGATACTTCATAGTCTCCACATTAACATCTGCAATAAAAGCGCGGCTGAGATACTAAGGCTACGTCCGACAATCCTCCTTATTCTCGGGTCTGAATGTTAGGTGCTGAGGGATGCTTTCCTGTAGAGTCATATGGTTGCTATTTAGTCACCAGACGTCGTCAATTTTTCCCACCTCTTGCATATCACTCCAATTTATTACCTGTATATGGTGGGATTCTGCTGGTGGACTGTTAGTCCCCGAGGCCCGCCTTCTGTACATGTCTCTCGACAAATATATGTAGGTTTATTGTTTTGGTGGGAATTTAAGCCGTACGACGTCGTACATTACAGGTTAGTTTTCCTAGGTATTCTTGCATCTACCAGTTTTACCACATGTTGAGGCGTTAACTCCATCGACCACGATGCTCATCCATTAACATCAGATGAGTTGTTTGAGCTGATCTGTCATCACAGCTCCCGAGCTAGCGTATCTAATTCCGCTTAAGCCGGTGCTAGGGGCCGTGTGGATACTTCATTGTCTCCAAATGAACATCTGCAATTTGCAAAATCTGACTCGATGATCTACCTGCAATAAGTCTTTTTAAAAACGACTACGCTGTGACATCATCAATACGACCATCATGGATATTGTTACCCGCGGATATGGTGTGGTAATTTTGGACGGATGATCAGTTTATGGAACCTAACATTTACAAATATATGTCTTACACCTGCAAAATGACGCGCAAATACTCAAGACAGGACTTGAATTTCTCCTGCTAAATACGTCACAGGACCTCGGCAGCCAGACAGCAGATTCAAATGCTATCAAGAGCGTTTTATTCTCTTCGATTTCTTCGCCTTCACTAGCAATTTTTTATGCATTTATCGAAGTGATATTGATGCTGCGTTTCGGAAAAGTGTACTGACACACATATTGGCGGAGATAATGACCACAAATGGCCGAAAGACGAGAAAATCTGCCCAGGGGATGGAGCAGGCCGAGAAAATATGTTGCGCCAATATCACCACGGGTGAGCGTGTACAGCGCTTTTGGCCGGCGCCCGAGCCTTGGATGTGATATGTGATGAATACAGACCAATTATTCATAGTCGACAACACGTTTGTGGCTTATTACACGTGAAGTTACTAATGTAAGTTTTCTCTGAGAATCTACAAGGTTTATATAATATATAACTTATGGTATTGAAGAAGTTATTAATATATGGCCCCTGCTAATGGAAAAGTGTTTGAGGAGGGTATTAATGCATTTTTTGCACTTTGTTGATTGTTTACATGCAAGAAGCTTTGCACGTAACAAACATGATGTATGTATGTGTTAACATCAAAGGGAGAAGGCCATTTGATGCGCGACAAGTACGCCTTGACCATTATTTTGTAAGTGATGCGCAATAGATGTGAACTTCTGATGCCCGAGCACAAAATTATAGGTGTAGGTTTCACGCCCGAGCTACGCAATTCTGGCGCCCGAGCACATACTGTACGAAAGTATTTTTTAGCGCACTATATCCTCAAATTTGCGGTTTCTATTGGTTGAATTATACGTGACAGAATCACTGGCGTAACTAGCTGCCGTGGAAGGGGTGCGACTATCTCAGGACATTCAAGCGAGAGTCCAGCTGGAAGCTGTCGGGTGATTTCTTTGGATATTTGTAGCTGTTTATCACTGAGCCCTTAACTTTCTTTTTCGGTTATTATTCAGTAAAAACAGACAATAAGACTGAATGATGATAAAAAGGCACATTATTCCATTAAGAAAATGTACCAGTACCCAAAAAGTGGAGTGCGATCGCACCCCCGCACCTCCCCCCCCCCCCTCACCAGATAAGCCAATTGATGGATATGCATGTTGACAATACTTTCCCCTATTGGTAGCTATACATTTAACTGTATATGTGAGTGCATAGAATAATCAAGCGTTTATATTCAGATGGATATATCAGCAGTCAACGAATCGTTCATTTTAAATGTTAGTCACGAAGAAGAAGCCAAAGAAGCAGCATTATCTAATTCAGCACCACTTTTGACTTCTACACCTGTGAAGCAGTCCGAATGTTAATGTCGAATATGGCGGTTTCCAAACTGCTAATTACAACACATATAAGGGAAGTGGGAAGAGGTGCCGACATACTGACTGCGTCATATGACTTCACAGAATAGTCTTCTGGTAAACCTATTCTAACTCACATACCAAGAATCTAACGATTCGTGATATGTGTTGTATCTCAGGTACGCTTTTATTGTACCTGTTCATGTGGCAACATGGATGATATGACCACACGGCCCCTAGCACCGGCATAAACGGTACTAGATACAAATCTAGAGAGCTATGATGGAAATGCTCTGATAACTCGTATACTGGTAATTGGTGAGCTGTTTTGTTGTGACAACTCGTACATTGGAGATTGGTGAGCTGTATCGTCGTCAGATGTAAATGACGGCAATTAACACAAAAGACTAGTCTGTAAGGCCCGATGTCGACCCAGCATCAGCTTCCCACAAATGCCAACGTATATCAAAGACCAAAAGGTCTGTACAGGGGGCGGGCCTCGGGGACGAAACGTCCACCAGCAGAATCTCGCCATATACAGGTAAAAATTACAACACATATAAGGGAAGTGGGAAGAGGTGCCGACATACTGACTGCGTCATATGACTTCACAGAATAGTCTTCTGGTAAACCTATTCTAAAGCACATACCAAGAATCTAACGATTCGTGATATGTGTTGTATCTCAGGTACGCTTTTATTGTACCTGTTCATGTGGCAACATGGATGATATGACCACACGGCCCCTAGCACCGGCATAAGCGGTATTAGATACAAATCTAGAGAGCTATGATGGAAATGCTCTGATAACTCGTATACTGGTAATTGACATACATGTACTTGCTCTTTCTTCACTCTGGACCAGCAAACTTTTAAAACTTTTCCAGAGCAGATCCAACGATCCGTTCACCTTTGTTTCTCTCAGCTCCCGAGTCCTTTTGCACAGAACTGAAGCAATATTCCGCAAATCAAGCTCTATATTTTCCCTTTCCTGATTTAAATGCCCAGACTCATCTAACGAAGAAGAGGCCTCCGTGATGCCTTGAATCTCGTCCTCCAGTCGCTTGCGGCGGTCTTTCGGCGATGGCGGTTGTTCAAAACCAAATAAATCTATATAACCCCGCACGTCGAAGATTTGCCAGCGTTGATCTTCTTGCCATCAAAACATAGTTTGTGCGTGTTGACTGTTGAGAAGTTTTCGAAAGCTTCACCAATGATACTGGGAAGGATTTCATTGTATATATCCATGTCTCCGTGTTTATTTATTACGTTTTTGTCTGGGACAACAAAGTTTATCCGAGCTGTTTCAAGGTTTATAGAAACCGTCTTCACAGGTCGATCCTACATGCCTGAAACCACCCATAAAGCGAAGAAATCTTCGCGAAAAAGCTTGTATCCAAAATGCGAATATGGCATTTGTACTGTGTTATCAAGTGAGTAAAACTCCACCACATTCATTGAACTGAACAAATGTATCGTCCGCTTCTCTCATGATCAGTCCCTCCAGCACATGTGGCAATAGATGTTCCATTCTTAAGAGCTGCGCAGATTCATTACCTACCTCCATAGGCTTCAGTAGTCCCCTCTTCAGTCGAGGGGCCTTCAACACAACCACCTATTCCCGGTGTTTCTCTGCTTTTCTTCAGGGCTTCGAAGAGATTCCTGTATGCTTTCGATGCGTATTTTATATGTATCATTGCATGGGGTGATGACCACCCTGCCTAAAAACATTTTCTGGTACGACAGTGAAATTCTTGGTTCTCAATTGAAAATGCCCACTTTCCGGACATAAATCTGGCATCCGGATTTTCAGCATACTTTCCCGGTGATCGACTACTGAATGGTCGATAATCTCGACGAAAGTTCCACGTTGTGTACAGTAGTAGCAAACGATTCCGGCAATGGTGTTCTATGTCACCTGAAAATAGTGCCGGATACTAGTATTGTAATTATTCATCCTGATCATGGAATATATAATAAAATATGTGCTAAGAGAGACTTAAGTTTTGACAAATAAATTGTTCCAAATGTAAACAGATGTGTCAATACTTGGCTTTGAACTCGGGCGTCAGACGCACACTAGACGATTACTACTCGGGCGCCGGAATTCAGTTGCTCGGGCGCCGAAGTTCTTACTGGGGCGCCGGACTTCGGGCCATAGTTGGGACATGCTTACAATTAACCTCTCCCACATGAAAACCTGTACCCCGAAAAGGTCGATATTTATACATATAATCAACTAATGGTGGCCTCAAAACATATGCAAGATTTGAGATTATTAGCAGTACGTGTGCGGATATAATGGTTATTTATAACTGTTACCCAGTAAAATGCAGTCCGTCGATGAATAAATGATAAACGTGCAGTTCATAGGCTATATTCCAAGAAAATGTTCGTCGTATCTACAGCTATAGTATTTGAGAGGTGCACTGATCTTGAATATCTGCAAGAAAACGATTCGATGGGAAGTAAGAGTAAATTGCATGTTCACCCAGACCAATTGCTCGGGCGCCTGCCGTTCAGCCTCAGGCGCCTGCCGTTCAGCCTCGGGCGCCTGCCGTTCAGCCTCGGGCGCCGGCCAAAAGCGTTGTACACGCTCACCCGGGGTGAATATAGGCATACATGTATACATATATATGCAAGTTTTTCCGACTTCACAACCAACGATAAAATAAAACTGTTTACATGCTTGTCTATGCCCCCCAAAAATTATTAAAAAACACTCCTGTGGAAGTTCTCTTGAAACGGTTGAAGAAATCAATGGGAAAATATGTTTGCCAAGCACAGTTTGGTGACCGCTGTGCAGGGAAACTCTTGCAGGCTGCAGGTTCGGGGACTCCCCGTGTGGACCGCCCGGAGAGCGCAGTACACAAAAACAAGCCGCATAGTTAAATACCACTGCGCATTTCTCTTGTCCAGAAGACACGATATTCGTTTATTACACTTTAGTACGGACGGTAAATAATACCTGGTGATGTTGGAACCCGACGTTGTTTGCCTAATTCGTTTTTTATATCACTGTCGTGCACTGAAGAAAACCTGAATTAAATTCAGCTAATTCGATACATAGTCTCTTCCGTCCGTCGTCCCTATAATCTGGTGAGTTATCTGACTTCAGACAACTTCAGAAACATTCCCTTGTTGGGGGAGTTAACAGCCTTCCCTCCCCATGCGAGCAGAACAAATTGTTTGTTGTTTTTTCCATAACCGGCTTGCACCGACGGTTATTACAGTGAAATCTTCCTTTTCGTACTCATAATTGACATTATGAGGGTATATTTGCCTCAGTACATCATTCATCTATATACCCCAGGAAAAGTTTGGTTCGCCATTCGAGAGGGCTTTCTCAGGTTAGCATCGAATTTTCACGTGTCTTTAATAGTTCCTCAGCAAGATCAAATTGACACGACAATATCGTTACATATATATGGACCGTTCCTGATATTCATCTACACTGTGATGGTAGTCCACCATATAATCCGTAAAATTTGAACCCATATCATTTACTATCGCTTGAATTCTCAGCATGCTGAGTGCTTTACTGTTGCTCTGTCTTACACCTGTGACAGGCCGCTCTCGCTGGTAGAACTTCGCCTGGCAAATCCCAACTTTGAGCTCGAATTAATCAAAGGTGGGACACATCATCGCTGAAGCGTTTTTGCTTTTATCCAATGCAACATATTTTGTACAAATATCAATACTTTTCGCATTTTTCTCAGACCCTGTTTGGGTGACCCTTCAACAGAAAGAGAAACGACATGAGTGAGATCGACCCATTTGTACCTGTATTTCAGACAGGTGAACGTGCCTTGCGTTCTCAAACATATATCATTTGTCTATGTTGTTACTTCAACGACCAGTGAACATAGAGCAAGGTCATCCATGACTGAAATTGACCTGAGACCCTGAGACCCTGAAAATTTAACTGAATATTAAAAGTCACGATATCGACATAGATTATATTAACATCGCAAATGTCTTTGCGAGATTATGGGCCGTCATATTACATTGTAACGCTAAGTGCCGTTGCGACGTCGAGAGCTTCTACGTGGCAAAGACGCGGCCTGGGCTTGGCATCCAAACCCTCAATTTACTGGAAACGGGTCGTATACAAGTGTTGATTAAATGTTCATAGAAGACATTTAACCTCAGGCAGGGTCACTTGGAAACAAAATTGGCATTTGTCAATTGTTCAGTTGAATGATTTCTTATTTGTGAGAAGCACACGGGAATATGATGGTTTCTGGATCATGGTGTTACATTTTTGTGAACGATGACGCGACTAACCGCTAAAAGCCGGTGGAAATCCTCAGCAGCTGTTGAAGATTTGGCGATCACAGAATCTCAGGGCTGCTAGTTGAGTTCGTCCAAACAAATATTTTTTCATTGCAGATAGTCATATTTATCGTAAATCGTAAAAGCCAGCGTTTTAAATTCCATCATAATAGTTTAGAGCTGGAAATTTACGCGTAGAAATCATAAATCTGTGGAATTCAACTATGCACGCTAGCCTTACAATGACATGAGACTGTCGGGCATCAGTTAGTGTTCTCTTTGAAAATATCCCCTGAGAGATAACACTGCGGAGATCATGTAGTAGAGCGCTCGTCTCACAAACGGCAGGTGCCAGATTCGATCCCAGGACAAGTTATTCAAAAGACTTAGAAAAAATGGATCTTGTATATTCCTCGCTTGACGCTCATCAGGAAGACGATAGATCAAGGATTGGTGGGGCCTGCATCAGGATAATGTGACTTGGACGTCGTGATATGACTGAAACACTATTGAAAGCGACGTTAATATCCTCACCATACTGACTATTCACTGAGAAATAGATGCTGACAGACACCTTGAAAATCTGTTTTACTTGATAACTGTCTGGTATCTGAGATTTTCGAAAAAGACTACAACCCAACGGAAGATTCAAAACCCCTCCACATCCTTAATAATCTATTCCAACATCAGACTTCCAACATCAGATTTCCAGGTTTCAACTTCCAAGTTACGACTTCCAACATTATTTTATCCAGGCATACGAACTTTTTTCACATTTTCCCTAAACTTGTGTTTTACCCCGGAACTATGGTGCTGAAATTGTGTTTTATTTCGGTCTACCAGAATATGTAAAACGAAATTTGATGACGTCACTTTGATGACATTTTTCGGCCTATTATTGGACCAATTTTCTCGATTTTATTTTGGGGTTGCAACAAAGAACTATGATATGGAATCATTACTTTGGGTCTCACACCAAATCTGCGAGCACGTCATTTTGTAGTCTTCTCATTTGTCTAAACATTTCAGAGATGTTAATGGATTTAGATAGAACCAAACATGATTCTACTCTGGCTTCTATATGTATAAGGGTTATTGGGAAACCCTTTTGTTTTAATGTAGAATCATACGCAACTTCAAAAGGGTTCTCCGTATCCATACACATGTACTGGGGGTAAAGAACATTTTCACGATTTCGAATAAATAAAATGGACGGAATAATATTTTCCGAAAGGATTACGTCAGTGTGACGTTAGGACAGTCAGAATGATTTGGTCAATATGACGGGCAAATTGCTAATTCGCAGCAGAAATTTATTTTGGGTATGGCACGTCTGTACCCAATCCCCCTAAAAGTTCAGGGATTTTACATATTCGGGTATACCTTGATACCTCCAAGTATATATGGAGATTTTTAGCCCCCCCCCCCCCGCCCCCAGCCCTAAAGATACCAAGGATATTTAGTGAGGAGCGAAATGCCCCTTCCCCACCCAATATCTTCCATGCCAAGTATGGTTAGGACATGTGTTCATGTGTTATGGACGAAGGCATCCACCACCACCCCATCCGCAGAACATAAAGAATACCGTCTGTCAATAGGCAAATGTCAATTTTATCCTACCCGCAACCCCGAGGCAAACTTCATTGTGGCAGCAGAAATATGTTGTAAGGACATGCCGGGGACATTTTTTTCAATCCCAGTTTCATGGATATTATGCTATTTGAACGGATATTAAGTCGGATGTTGGAATTCGGAGGTAGAAAGTCTTTTGTTGTTGAGCGTATTCACTTATTCATATGTGCAAATATAGTAGGTAGAATTCAACAAAGCGACAATGTCGGATTTTCTCCTCAAATAAATTGCACGGTGTTATTCCAGGAGTAATTTGGTGATAAATGACTTTGAAGATAATTCAACTTAACCATTATAACTCCTATATGTAATGGGCATAACCCAACTCCCCTATATAGTGTAACGAGCACGCCTCGCCCTACGTCACAAGACGGAGGAACCTCTGTTAGCATGTGACACGGAGAGATTTTTGTAATTCGATAAATACACGGTTTCAAACTTTACATTTCGTAAAACTAAACTTTCTCGTCGTTGTGTGCCTACCAGCCAGCTGCAATCCGACTCAAAAAAACCAATGGAGGAGGATATTACGGTGGCGTACTCGAAGTTTGAGCAATTTGGTGTAAAACAGAACTGATTTTCTGCAACGATTTGTTGTCGTCGTTAGAACAACAACCAGAACGTTACCTCAGCGTCGTGTTTGTGCGGGGTTGCTCTTATTTACATTGAACTACTGCAGACGTTATGCCGCCCTGATGCTTGCGTTCCGAACTCTCATGTTGTGGTTGTATTTGACTGTTTTTTTATTATTCATGTGCAACATTCATGGCCTCGCTGACAGTTACCCGACTTTGTAGATTCAAATATTATCACAGGCAGCCAGTCTCGATTTAGGACTATACACTGACTATACAACAACAACAGACAGTGCTAATGGTCTTGTGATAGACATTCTGTAGGCGCCTAACTTTGATCCATTGAGAGAACACTTTTCCTCTGTTCATCCTATTCCAATGTCCAGAATGAGCAGCTGTATCCGTCATCCGCTGTTGACAATGCTGAGAAGTTCTTAACTGCGTTCACTCATTTTCGACGCTTAATGAGTTAGACAGTGGTAGTTCTTCAAACACATCAGTTTAATTTAATTCAATAATGATCGCTATTCTGCAAGCTAATTTTCGAGAGAAAACAATAAATATTGGTCAAATTCAATAGAATAATCATATCATTTTACATACTGTTATCATGGTTATAACGCGAGGAGTCATACCCCTCTTGTACTGGGAATAAAGGTTTGGTACGGGGGTAAAATAAGATTAACACATCAAAGGTTGCCGTATGAGAGGGGATAAAATAAGATTAACACATCAAAGGTTGCCGTAGCTTTCCTTTATTAAATATATATCTGTCAAGGCTTAAAATATTTAGATATGATGGTAATCCCGTATAACCTGAGGGCGGTTTGAATTTTCTCTCGTGCCACGAAACAGAGACCTTCTTGAGAGCTGAAACTTTGTGATTCTGTAGCTCATCATCTTGGAGTCAAAATGGCATTTAGTTGAATGACATACCAAGTTTCATAGTTGTTCTTCAATAAAAGGTAAGCAAAAACTAGTTTATTTCACATCAGATAATGATCTACTAAATATGTATTATGCAGTATTTTGCGAAGAACGCTAAGAAAGAAAAACGTATTGAATCGGGACGGGAAATCTGCCGTAACTGTAACGCCATCAGTGCGGCCATCTTGAACTCGTATACATTTATCTGTTAGATATTACCAATATATAGTGTAATAAGTTTCAGTTCCCTAATCTGAGGAATACGGAAAATATTTATGGGATGGAATATGCGTTACTCTCCAAATCGCCCGGCCATAATACATCTCACAAGGATGCAAACGATTCGGCACCCCTTGTTACCTACTCTGGGCCACCTGAATGAAATTTTCTGCCTGAATAATGGCTGGTTGACCTTAAAGGAATAGAAAACCCAAAGGTGATGCTTACTAATATCGAAAGAACTATATCGTTAGTATTCGAAAAACAAAACAAATCCGCTTTTCTAGTAATTCCGAATGAATGAGAACATTTTGAACATCAAAGCTATTGCCCAGATCAAGAATCAGTGGAGGTCGCCATTATTCAAATATGCCCGAACACTATGAACAAATAACACACAACTATTTAATATTTGGATGGATATCGGCCACGGCTTTATTCCATATTATAACAACTCTAGTGGCGAGATCCCTACGGACATATGCTGAAACGCCAACCTTTCGGTGTCCGGACGAATCAACTATCTTATAAACCACAACCGCTCCCTGTGAAAGTTACCTGGCAAGACCCACGTGATCCCCATGGAATTCATAGGCAATTATATTAAGACCATATATGCTCCCTGTGTAATACCGCACCAGGCAAGCCCCACATCGCGGAACCCTATGGAAACATAGGCGAATTTATTAAAACCATATGCTCCCTGTGAAATACCACACCAGGCAAGCCCACATCAGATCTCTATGGAAACATAGGCGAATTTATTAAAACCATATGCTCCCTGTGAAATACCACACCAGGCAAGCCCACATCCCTATGTATCACCCATATAGGCAATGTTTCCCGCTATCTGCCCCCTGTGGAGCAGCTTCACTTAGTTTGCCCGCAAGGATCCAGCCATTGAACCTAAAGTATATGCCGTGACAAAATTGTAAGATACCTGAAACATTTCTGAATGAAGTGCAAACAAACCTCCAAAATACAAGCAATTATTTAACCTGTCATTCCTGGCAAAGCTTTCTTTGTTACGCCAAAACTGGCCAAGTAGTTGAATTTGGTATCAGTTGATCACCTGTACAGGTCATCAGCAATACTCCCTGTTCATCAGTTTGTCAAAAATGGCCCGCTGGGCTAACCTGCTTAGGAATGATCTCTGCTTACTCATTTCTTACCGGCAACTCAAGTGTGGCCACTTCCAAATATTCAAATGCTTCACATCGCTCGATCCTCATTCAGGAAAGTGACAGTCTGTTAGGGCTGACTACCTTCTCAACGTTCAACTTCTCCTTCGTACCCTTTTACGGTATTAAGGATGCTAAAATACCACACCTGGCTTACATAACCCATATATCATATAAATAAATAAACAATAGAACTTCAGTCGAAACCAAGTTAAACAAATAATGCCTTCACACTTTCTGATCCGATTCAGCATACATTTGATAGCATAGCTTAGCACTGATCCAGAAAGATTTAAATTACTGAAATCTCATTCAAAATGTTTGTCATGATACAAAAATATTGTCCCTCTTGCACTAATGCATATAATACACAAACAATTTATATTCAGCGCAAATTGGTTCACACTGCAGTCATTTTCACGCAAATGTCTCTTATTGAACTCAATCCCCAAGAAGTTCACTGTTGCCTGGATTATTCCCTGAAGTCTATTCATACATACAAAATTGCCAACCCCATACACACTGTTGTTGCACTGGTTCGTATTCGAAGTCTGGTGTCTGTGGAACAATGTATGCACAAGTTGTTTGTTATTTCACAGATTTGAACCTCGACAGATGGAAATTTATACACAGCCGCTTGTTGCAGCACTGTTTACAACCTGAACGATTTACAGTCACAAAAGTTCCTTGTTGCCAGGAATTGAACCCCGAATGATTTATATACAGAATGTCTGTTGCACTGATTGGGACCATGACCGACTTACTCACAGAATTTTGTTGTTCTTCGGATTTCAACTCAGAACTTCAGTGCTATACCTTACAGTTCGTCCTCACAAATGGAGTAGTTGCGAACAGCTATATTAAGCATATTAAGGATCCACGTGACAGAATCCTCATAGCAGATAGCAGTAAGAAATCCAGATATTAGACAGCAGTACCAGTCATCTTGGAACCATCAGCAGTACTTCTGCAATATAAAACGAACAAAACAGACAGCAAGCAATATCTGTTTAGATGTAACCTCCTAAATTCATAATGTAATAAAGAAATATATATCCCAGCCCCTCGAGGCACCATGAAGTACTCCTTGAATTAGGCCCGAACTGTGATCATTTGAACTTAACATATGATAGCATACTTCACAAATGATAGCATACTTCAGTCTAGTGAACATCTTAGATGAAAGCTGTGAAGATAAGTTCTTGGGCCCATTCTGTGGAATGAAAGCTATCTAACATTACTCAGTCAGTACTCTAAATCAAGCACAAAACCTATCAAGAGGGTCCGGTAAGTTTAAGGGAGAGGCGGGTGGGAAATTTTTTGATAACAATTTCCTTCCAGAAAGCCATCTGCTCTGATGGTCAGCATATCCGAAAAGGAATACCCGGATGTTGGAGGATTGTAACTAAGGGACATAACCCGACGATACGACACCTCCCCTCGGTTCAGGCAATAGAATAAATTGGTTTATCATGTAATTGTATTTATGATCAACTTTATTATAACAAGTCTGAAAGCCGTTAGCCAATGAAAATCCTTGAAATATCACCTGACATTATTTCTGTGACGTAGTTGTGCTGTAGGCAGTGTAGCTAATAACATGGAGACCAATTGTAAATTATTGTGTCGATGGCTTTTGACAGATCTGTGGACCTTTCTCTACGCTCCGAGACGATTATGAGGACCGTGATATATGAATGTCGAATTGATATACAGGTTGACATGTGGCATTTTGCATATGATTTCACGAGCTCTCTTTCTAAGGCAGGAATATCAGGCCACATCACCCGATAGCAGTAGAAGAAACGCTGTTAATGCTGCCGTTGTTGTTGTTTAATGCTTTACCTTATGAGATAGAGCCCGGATGATAACGGGATTTTTTTCGCAGCGCCATCTACATAAAAACAGTACGGCCCATCAAACGTCACAATCGTTCCAACATGTCGCAGATCATGAAGTGTAAAAGTGTGAACGATAAATCGGTGTTTACTCAGCTGTATAATTTTCCTAATTTTTCCTACCCGTGTTTTTGGAATCTGATGGCATAATTCTGTCATGCCGAGCACGAGTTTACGCAGAGTTTACTATTCCTTTAATACCCCCCAAAAGCTGTCCATACCTTTCATACATATTCAAGTCAAATTCGTCCAACTTTATTTCTTATTACTGTAATGCCCTTTCACAAGAATCTGGCCAACTACAAACAAGAGACAAAATTGACTTCAATATACGTCCGCCTAACATTCGATCAGAGATACGAGAACGTTTGCGTTTTGGCAAAGTAGATATATTCTTGCGTTTTACGGTTAAAAAATACTTAAACTTTGGACATACATGTAATGCACAATCTAAAACTGTAAATATCACGTTGATGGAGAACAGATCTTAATACATCTATACAACATATTTCTTCTTTCTCAATCCAATTTGATCACAATCCACATATCTGGTTTGGAAGGAATATTACCCAAACTTCTTGACATTTCTCCAATATTTTCCTCACCACCGTGACATTATATTTCCGAGTTGTAACACAGACCTGGAGATTTTGATCGAAATCCTGATGTTCGGGTTGCTGTGGCGTTGATTCTGTCCTTTAGACTCTCAAATCAATGAAGATGTTTTGGCGTTCTAGGTGAGCTGTAATTAATAGATTAATTTTTAGCCATAAACGTGAGGTATGTCTTGAGTCATAAACCACATCCCTGACATGTATATACCACTGATATGAAAATTCTATGGAGGCAAATTGATCTCAGTGTTGACCTCAAGCACGTTTTTGTTTATTGTGGGTTTACGGTATACTTGAAGTTTGGTTACAATATACTGAAGCCCACTCAACGATTTAAACTCACTGCGATTTTTATTGGCACACCAATTTATGGTCACATTGACCTTGGCCTTTGAATTTTTACCTCAATGTCCGTACATATCACAGTCTTCCCTAATGTATTCACTCACGAACATGCGATTTACAATTGTTTCATGTATTTTGGACCAAACTGAAACATCGCTTCCACATGATGTAGCCACTTCAAAATGATGTGAATCTAAATAAAAAGAACTGTCACGAACAGATCGACCAGGAACGGGGGGACAGACGAATATGTAAGCAGAGCCTAAACATGGGGAATACTTCAGTTGACCAGGGTAAACATTTCAAATTGTAGCGTATGGCTTCAGTAACAATATAATCGGAGTATGGGAGGTGTGGGGCTACTACCAGCAAGTAATTTTAACATATGCTGGATGGAGTGTGTATAATCCAATATTCCGTTAGAAATATTATATTATTTGTTTTTTAGAATTATTAAACTTTTAGAAGCGATCCAATTTCCCTTTATCATCGAGTCGCTAACTCCAGTGGTAATATCATAAAAGGGTAGACTACAGTGATAATTGTATTAGTGCAGTCAACAATATTGTAAGGGTAGACTTAAGTTACAATGTTACCAGAGCAGTACGTAAGCCCCCTCAATGGTCTGTTGACTGCACTGATAGTATTATCTAACATCTACCTCCCAGCGTTAGTGGCGAACTCCAAGGCGATCCGCCTCATATCACGTTCCCACTAGGACACATCTGTTTGTTGGCAAATATCTTTAACTACTAAATCTAATTTGCCATGCCTCGCAGATTCAATTCGAATCTGGCTGGCAAGGTTCGAAAATTAATTTGTTTATTATATTGAGTTTCTTGCTACCTGGGTAGAGGCTAATAGCATATCCCCCCCCCCCTTGCGGACCCATTTTTTGTGGAGAATCCAGGCGAATAATATAATATTGCCCAATATATACTCATGTTTAGTAAGTAGCTGAATTTGCAGAAGAGCTCAGCTGCAATACGTATTATTTGCGACCGCAATTAACAAATTAATCACGGGGGTCTCGCAAATTATGTTTGACCTTGTAGTACGCACTACATAAGAAATACATTGTTGTTCTTCCTGTCTACACAAACATGTTATGTTAGTGCTGGTGATGATTTCCCGTTGAGAGAGGCTTCCATCTATTAAGATGGCATCGCCTTCGACTCAAACTGAAGCCCCTGACAAATAGTTTGCTCACAGCTATTCAAGTATTGGTATCATTATTAATTTCAATATCGTTTGCTTATTTGATTTTCTATCCAAATTCATCCATGCCTGTGAGCCTACTTGTCCTGAAGTATCCGGGAATGGCATGGCATTTGTGTTGCTCAGTGTTCCTATGTTTACGTTCTGTGATATCCGTGAGCTGGGTTTGAAGACCTTACTGCAGGTATATCTGCGCTTTATGAATCAACCTAATTCACGGTGTTCACCAGGATGAGTATAGATATAACATCAAATCTCGTTTTTATTCACCACATCGTCAAATCTAAATCTATATGATGAGTTTAATTTTTGTTTAAACAAAATATGCATGTGCTATATTGGCCTTTTTAATTCAGTTTTATATATTTTTTTTATAGATAGGGTCGTTAGGATTTTATTACCATTAAATTAAGTGTGTTGGTCGGTACACATGCTCCCTTCCTTTTATGTCTCTAACCTCACCATGACATTAAATAACGCCTTTGGAGTTTGTTTTTTCTACATGTTTTTTAATCCATTACAAATCCGTATAGTTGGATATTTTAAATCAATATTTATGTTTATCAAACGACCTGGCGCGCATAATTTTACCAAATTGAAAGCGCCATCCAAATTAAAAATTGATTGATTGACCTAATTTACTTCGAGGCTGCGGGTAAATATCCCAGTCAACTTACGCTATTATCGGTTGTCTCCCATGGAACAAGCAAGAGCTCCACACTGCTAATTTTTCGATAAGCTATGAATCAGTATATTATCAGGGCACGTTCAAAGTACTTACAACAGTACCTAGTAATGTCCATGAGATAAAGATGATAAGTATCAATCCATGTGCCGCATTAACCAATTTGCTTAGCATCATACATTGGGAATTGGTAGAATCATTGTGACTAGAGCACGGTGCCAATTAATTATACCGCTACCGTGATGGGCGCCTTTTAGAACCATTCATTCGAATCTCCAGAGTACTCGAATTGCACAAAACCATTAGAACAGGCAAGGAATGTTGGATTGTCATAGCTGTCGACTATTTCGTCGTCATCGGCTCCAGTACTGAGGGACAGTTTTTCGCTCAACAGAGATATACTTCCAGCCATGAACCCTACATGGCTTGGGAGATTTTGTGTGCACCGCATTCCAGTGTGGTGGGATAAGGGGGAGGCGTGACGAAAAGTGTTCCGTATATGTTTTTACTATCACATAGGCCATCACACTATATCTTTGGGACGAGCTTTACTAGAAAATACAAAAAAATCCAATGTAGCCGCCATGACGACGTCACTGTGACGTCATTTTCTGAGTGGTATTTTTTGGACGATAACTCGGTCATGTCGGTCGGATTTTTCGATTTATACTTTTTCTTCGCAAACAATTCATTACAAATTAGCAAATAATAATCTGATTTGAAAAACATTGCGTTTTTCGACTTTTCCTCTCAGAAAAGTAGGTATGTGGAAGAAAAAATGACGAAGACATCACTTTTCTGGTACCAAACATGATTGCCATTTTGAAATTATCCATGATTCTCTGCTTGGGTGGTTATGCGACAATGACACCAATATGATAATTTAAAACGTCGCGGATTGTCAGCTCCTAACTGCTTGTCGTACCGGAGAGAGGAGCAAAAAAAAACACAACAACAACAAGGGACGGGTCGGAAAGTGCCCCCAGGTCAGATAGATTTAAACGATGAAAGCTGAATACAAGCTGAAATCGAGTGCGGGGATTTGTAGATATATCACACGCGCTCTGTAGTTTTTATGATTCAGTTTGACCCTTGGCTGTGTGTCGTATGTGCACTAACTGTTTACATTGATTCAACAATCATAGTAAAACCGTGACAGAGATACTTTGTAACAAATTCGGAATTTCTTTACATGAAGCTCCGTAGTTCTAGTAATGGCGAACCATTATTGTTCGAATGAGGCCCTCGCCAGAGGGCGAGAACGCAAGTGCTATACTTATTTAATTGACTTGAATGCAGAAGTCTTTGAGTATGTAGAATGTAATGATTCACTTGTAGCAAGCTACTCGTACACTTGGCCGTATTCGCCCGTGTTTGTCTCGTATTCGCCGCTACACCATACTTGACTCGAACGTGAAACATTAATCGGTGCGAGAACAATTTATACTTATAAGACGCCGAATATAATCTAGTGATGTACAAATCTCACGATCTGTTATAGCCGCTAGGATCAGAGAAGGACCGAATTACCCTCGCCTTCTATCGTTCTTCAATATTTCATTCATCATAATTCTCTCCATGAAGAAGCACAAAATACACTCGGTATCGGGCAATCGCGACTTATTCGTTATTTTGAGAGGGTAAAATTCCTTGCATCAAGAATAATGAACGATGTTCACAGACGTTCCCGTAGAGAGCCTATATATAACGATCCTCCCAAATCACTTAAACTGTGGATTATCCCTCTATTAAAACATCATTACAGGTTCTGATATGAAAAATACGAGGGAAGAAAAATAAACATTCAGTGAAATGTTGAATTGGTCGTTAAGCTGGGTAAAACCCAACATAAGATTTAAATTGTTATACTTTGTCCTTAAGTTGAGTTAAGTGTCCTTGTCCTTGAATTAAGTGCCGTCATTTTCATCTGACGACGATACAGCTCACCAATCCCCAGTGTACGAGTTGTCACAGCGACACAGCTCACCAATTACCAATATCCGAGCTGTCAGAGCAGTTCCATCATAGCCCTCTAGATTTGTATCTAATACCGCTTATGCCGGTGCTAGGGGCGGTGTGGTCATGTCATCCAAGTTGCCACATGAACAGGTACAATAAAAGCGTACCTGAGATACAACACAGATCACGAATCGTTAGATTCAAGCTATGTGCTTTAGAATAGGTTAACCAGAAGACTATACTGTGAAGTCATTTGGCTCTGTCAGTATGTCGGCACCTCTTTCCACTTTCCTTTTTACATTGATGAGGGATTATTCAGTTCTCCGTAAATCAACTATACTTCTCCTAAGCAATCCGTAGACTAAAGCGTTAACAGATCGATAGAACTGAAACATAGGGATTTCTGACTCGAGGATCTGTGGGTATGTGCGAAGGCTCTGTGGTTGGTTCGGCTTGATCGTGGCTGTGGAATCTACTCCTACATGTATACATGATATAATCATATCAAATAGTGGCAGGAACTATTAGTAACTGAGTCGGATTTCGATCAGATGATCGAAAACTAGTCTATTCAAAATGCAAAGCTATCTGTCTTTCCAATACTACCCAAACAGTTTTGGTGTTCTGATGAAAGAGCATTGTTAGATTGTGAGAATATTAAGATACATCTGTAGCTTCATCCGCATCCATCATGTCATTGATATGCACATATCTTCGTGTGAATCATGCGTGTCTTTATAGCGGATTTTGTTCTTGTGGATGTCTTATCTTGTACTCAAGGCGTCGGACAATTTTATGAAAAGGAAGATCGAGTGTTGTCCTGTGTGAGCGTTATTGGTGAGGACAGAAATATCTGTCATGCAGAACTGTTGGTAGTGAATCGTTGAACAACTTTGCCAACTGCACCAAATAAAGAAGTGGCTTGTTTTGAACCACCTAGGGCAGAGTATTCACGGATTTGGTCACATCTGCACTGAAAAGTGTTGAAGGGTCGACCATAGATTCCCGGTTGCGTTTTCGCACTATGAGCCAAGAAAATATTTGTCGATGGGTTTCATGACATCCGTTTGACAGCCTCCGAGCGTCATCTATCATTGTCCGTCAATTCCCTGAATAGCCATTTGCATTCTGGGCGTGATGTTCATACACATATGATTTATATTTGACTCATTCAGACGTACAGTCAGTTTTTGAATGTTATTTGTTGTAAGAGATCTAAATAGCTGATTTAGGTTTGCTCATGTTGAGAAGTGAATAATCTGATCTACCAGCAAAAATGCATGCAATTACTGTACCAAAAGCCCAATAGGAAACACGTCGAGAATCCCGAAATGGAAGCTGATGCATTTTCCTGACGAACCTGCGTATTGTCATGAACTATCACTTGTCTGCTAACGACGGGGCCAATTAAATTATCTTACATTAACAAATCTTACCTATGCCCTTTCGTAAAAACAGCATTTAATGTTCATTTGTCGCACAAGGGGATTATTTGTCCAAAAAATTGGTCCTTAATCTTACGGTCTAAACACGAAACGGATAATTTGCCAATATTTCTTAGACATTTTACCGGGGATAGAGTTCTTGTTCACCTCGCGGAATTGCCTGCGGCATTAACTGGACACCAAGACGAGCAGTTGTTGCAAATATATAATATGGCATGTGGAAGCGCCGATGGAGTCACCATCTAATTCAATAGCGCTCACTTGGTTTCCCAGTCAAATATCCTCGTACTCGTTTATGTTTCTCTGAGAGCCGTGAATCTCTTTGCGCCTCGCTGTTCCTGTCGCCTAATGTGCCGATGCTGCGCATCTAAAGACGTTGCTGACAATTACATGACGGATATTCGTGCTTCCACGATGAACCTAATTTGTTTCGAGCCATCGGGCATGTCCTTGAGCAAAAGCAATAAACATTAAGACTATAACAAGTTATCTCCCGTAGCACAAACCGAGGGGATAGACGCTCCGTCATGTTATATTTGACTGTTTTCAGCCAGCAATATCGATATGGATCTAATAATTTAAAATGAAAAGACTGTGATTATCACAATATAAATCTATATATTATCAAGCTAGATGTTACAATAACTAATTCACTTTGAATTATATCCAGCACACTGACAAAATAAATATGCTCAGATCACAGTACAAAAAAACACACTGTACTCTCACATAGAAGACGTATGCTATACTACAAGTTGGACTGCACACTGAACGTTTGATCGATTTGAAGCCAATTGTTCGATGAGTGTATTAGGCAAAGAAGTGTGGAATTGTCTATGCTGATAATCACGGCACTCAAACAATCGACAGTTCATCTTGAATGTCATTTACCTCACATGCGATCGTCAGGAAGATTAGCCGGTTCATGTGAAAATGTTTTTATCAAAATTGCATACGCAATAAGCAAGCCATTTGGTGATGCTATTTTTCCGAAAGATGTTCCTTGGTGATCTATCGAACTTTTGTGATTTGACATCCGATTATCTAGGGAGAGAGAGAAAGTTTAACGTTGCGTTCAGCAATATTTCAGCTATATAGCAACGATCAAACAAAATTAAAACATATACACATTAAAACTTATGCAACAAACCGATCTCTATCAAATAACCCAGACACAGTCCTCCCTCACCCGACCAAAAAGATCTTCCAAAGTAGTCGCTCGATTAAAAGAATCTCTCACAGAAGTCATGTTGCTGTAACTCTTCACCTAATCTCCAAGTGCGGCATCATGAGAAATTTCCAGATGGTCAAGGTGGCCATGTATATGTAGCAAGCCTCGGGTCCGACATTCAATATTCACCCGCCGTCCTAAAATGCGTTTCCACAGTTTTTCTTCAAAAGGGTCAGCCTTTCATTGAGCTGACCAAAACTGTGGTGTTTCCTATCCAATAATTATTTCCTACGAAGTAGGCTCTCATTTGCAAATTGTCCGGTAATGAGTGAGTGAGTCCATCCGAATCCTTTTGTCGGCAAAATAAGGAGAGCCGTTGACATAAGAACCTTGATTTTTGGCATGAATGAATGTGCATTTGGGGACTGTTACCAGCAAGTTCTAAGCTGACCTACTTTTGATGAAACTTTCTGGTGATTTTTGATGAAAATCACTGGTGATTCTGACTTGGACAGTGCCCATCTTACTGTAGACAGGATTTCAACTTGAGGTGGGCGGATTCCATGAGTTCAGTTCGCGTCGGAGTCCTAATGCCTACCCTACTTCGTAGGTCCTGTGACGACAGCTTTTACATTTCTGGTAGCGTATGAGTGAGAAATAAAATGTGATCAGTTCGATTTTCCTGGCCTTAGCATGAAATACTTATTTTATGCGCCAATTCAAATGAGCAACATTAGCCTACCGCTTGGCGTGAAAGGAACATACGTAATACCAGTAAGTAGAAGACGGCTTGCCGGCATGGTGGAGCACTGCTGATATCCTCGCTCTCACAAGAGGCTCTTGTCAGTCCTCACGTAGTTTTCCACAAAGCCAAGCAGTTATGAGAGTAGAACACCATCTAATGAACCTTTATCGAAATGCTGTGACTGGCTAGCTGTTCTTCCAATTCTCTCTACAGGCCAATTAATATAGCGGATTTTTCTTTTGAAAATTTGAAATGGCAAATCAAGTGCTCTCAAGCTGGAAGATATCTCTCGATACACTGGATATTCTATACAAATCCATTGTTGATGCAGTTTGCGTGTTTTTTTTGTGTTTTACTTTCAATTTAATATTTCGCTACTAAACAAGTGAGCTGTTCATGTACACATGCGATTTCCCCAACAATATGACACCGATTTATAGTGGTATAGTACTTGTTTGAGCTGAATCAGGTAGGCGCAATACTTTACATAGACATGTTTCGAAGAGGTGACGGCGGTGACCTGCGGATAATTGCTTTCGTTGGAAGAATTAAACTATGGAGCGGGGGGTTTTCAAGTTTACCAATCGACAACGTATATGTAAAGATAACGATGCTGCTCTGAATATTCATTTGCAAACCGACGAAATCTTGTGTAAAATCTGTGAATAAAATAATACAGCATTACCAGTATAAACAAATGGTCTGTTGACTCAGCATAACGCCATGTGGCCAATGAAGTTGTTGCCTATTTTCCCGAGCAAATTCAATTCCAGAAGCGTACTGCTCATCCATTTTTCAGTCTCTCTAGTGATGTGAACTCCAAGTATGTGTGTGTGTGTGTGTGTGTGTGTGTGTGTGTGTGAATACATCATTTTAAAGATTCACGCCACTCCACGAGTTTAAAGATTGAATTCAGATAACGGCAATGACGGAATCAATTGCACGAGTCTTATCATTTTCTCGCAAGACAGGAAAATATCAATCAATGATACGCCTTGCACCCCGAGGAGGAATTTGAGATCATTTAGTACTGTCTTTTGTGGTTTGTGTCGAAACCCGCCGCATCTGGCATTTGTACACTATATGAATTAAAATCGCTAGGACATTCTTATGATCAGATGGTTCCATCAAACGACAGAATGATGTCATAAAATCACTATGGGAACCATCCTCGTTAAAATCTGGTGTTTCTCTATCCCCGATACCCCTTGTAAACAGGAGAATAAATCGTGTTTATGAAAAATGACACTGTCAATTTCAGCAAAGCAACATTCTGACCAATTGGATCACTTGTTTTACGCGACGATGGCATGCTATCATGGGACAACATCTCATATGACTAGCCAATATGTTACGTCTGCGCCTGATTCACGAAACGGGGTGAGCAATTGGGTTCCACTGAGGAAGCTTTCTGATTGGACACATCGATCATCTGATTCCGTTTCTATCCCCGGTTCCCATTCGCAGATTCGAATACATGTACACTGAAAGTGGGCGAAATGCGATCTGCTATGCTTGATGGTGCAGGTTTCGCCTTTGATTCAAAATCAAACCGTGACGTTGTAAAGATGAGCGGATCGGGAATGCTTTTACTCGAGAAACGACTCCGGTATGTCCAAAATCGAGATACGATTGCAAATCTACGTACACCATTCTGTTCTCTGTGCTTATACTCTGCCGAGACTTCTGGTGTGTACGTAATTAGGTTTTGTTCCTCCATTGTGATGGATACCTTTACTCCTCTATATTACTGATTGCCACAAACGTTGTAATTAACTGGGGTTGACAAATGTATACCTTTCAAGTCGAGTCGTAAATGATTTTCTCACATCACAGCGGCCAAAGCAATGTGATACACCCATGTGATACAAAATCTGTATCACACCCTTGCAGTTTGCTAACTACATTTTTGATTATTATTAAAAATTATTTTGATGTGAGAAATAAATTATAACACTCGTGGTCATTTATCTGATTTTTATCACTGACACTCGTTTGATAAAACCCAAAAAACCCATCGCTAAAGCTCGTTTATCAAACTCGTGGGATAAAAGTCAGATGAATGACCACTCGTAATGATAACCTACATGTATATATATATCCCCCCCCCATAGATGACTAGTACGAGACCTTTTCCGTAATAGTCGATCCTAGAATATTAACTCCGTTATTAAAGATTATCATACTTCATATTTACGGATTGCCATAATTCATAAGTAGGTATGGCATTGTTCAAATCAACGGAATATATAGAGCATGTCCGTGCGTAATCATTCAGAAAAGTGGTGCAGATATGATATGGCTAACATTCGCTGTCTGTTCTATTCTTACCGTTGGCAGCTGGTGTTGATAGGATTTTATATTAAAATAATAATAAATCCCGTATTCGGGAAAGAAATTTAAGACAAATGCCTCATTTAGCCGAAAAGCTTCAATCTCTCAGCAGTTCGCAATGGAGACCTATATGTAAGTAGCTTTGTCAAATGATTTATGGTTCAGACACTGACATAACGGCTCAATTGGCGTAAAGCATTCCATGACCCTTTCCATTTCTCTACTTTGAATCGCCATTTATATATGAGGCTCATTTATTTTCATCTGTCAGGTTCTCAGGGCCATTATTTCATAATGGCTCTCTATAATTCGTGTACCTAATTCCACTGAAGCCGGTGTTGTCCAGATGAACAATTGCAATGAACGCAGAACTGAGATACAAAACATCCACAGGTTGCCAGTGGCATCATGCGAAGTGCTACAGCATCCAGTGGTGTTTAACCTGCGCGTAAACGATTGCGATGTGATAGCAAGCATTAGAATATAAGACGAGTGTATAACCACTGCTGTGCAAACGATGGACGCATATTTCTCTGAAATCTAGCCGTAAATTAGGCAGACTGAACCCCCCACAGCCATTTTGCAGCAGTAATGGAATCGACGGTAAATAATCGAATGCACGCTAACCCGTTACTACAACAAACATATGAATGAATTGGGCCGAAACACGTGGAGCGCAGTTTGTCTCTAAACTAAAACTAATTCGATTAACTAGGATAAATATTCTTGAAAATGAAATAAAATCTTCTAATAAATTTAAAACATGATAAATATCCGTTATTCAGTAGTCATTCCTCATACGCCATAACGTTTTTGCCTCAACAATCAACACACCTTTTTCATTAGACAGTTGCGAAGCGTAAAGGTATGTCCAAATTCCAATTATGGAATTACATCTGACTGCAGGCATTCTTGATGGACACATTTTCAGAAAATGAGATAATCCCTGTTCGGCGCATTTATGGACCAGAACAAAAACATTGTTTTCTCGTGGAGACCTTAAATATTTGTATTCGTCCTTATTCATGAAAAGGATGCGAAAGTGAACTGGAATTAAAATTGCTGATCATCATGATCACGCTAGATTCCAAGAACACATATCTGAATACCGAATCGGGCCTATCCTCAACATTGGAAACCCGCGTTTAACGCAACATTGAACACATTAAATTATTTCTCTCACATTTGAGGACGGTTCAAATGAACGATTTTCCATGGCATAAAGGAGATATCATGCCACAGTGGTGGGAAAATGACGGCATGCTGACAGGGAATCACATGACCCCACAGGCCGGTATCCTGAGGCGATTAGAGTGTTGTGTTGGAACCACATTTCAGGTTGATCACCCTATACACATACAATACACCCAGCGCAAATAGAATGCTGACGACGGAGACAACCGGGAATATAATTAGACGTGATATTTTTCAAGTTCAAACTGGATGTCCATGTGATAATGTTTTGATAATCACAACTGAGAGGAAGCGTTTCATTTATCGCATGCTCCATTGTATCGCCTCGAGTAGGCTATTGATTTTATACTTCGTTTTTATATTTTGTGAAATTAATAATGCATGGTGTCAAATCTACAGGATATGCCATGAATAATAATATAGAGGCAAGTGTGAATTGATTTTTTCTACAAAACTATTTAGATTTATTAGTACGAGCAGAAAGAACATAATTTATTATATATAATGTGTTTGACGGAGTAATCTGCCTAGAAGGAGTGGCCTGTGAACTTGGATATGGTATTTCAGTGCTGGACAAAATAGCACAACTGACTTAAATGCGAGTATTTCAAACAAACCGATTAAAAGTATAGAAGCCGAAGCAAAATAAGTAGGTTATAACGGGTGTAATAATTAAACCAGCTGATTTATTTCAATTTGTCATTTTTTGTTTCTTCTCATACTTGCTGTGAAAGTGTGCGACAAGATATTGGACGGGATTACAAAAATGTTGAATGATTCGTTTTATTCTTATGCCTTATTGACGTGTTTTAATGTAATTGCACAGAATAATGTCGCTGCTAAATTTTATATATGACAAGGACACGTCTTTATCATATAGCACAACACAGTAACATTGCAAATATTCAATACATCAATATCCCTTGATATTTAATCGACGGATCAATTTCTCCATTATAATGAAGTTCAAACGCTTCGTTAAAGGTCAACCCAAACGCTCTGAGGTCAAAAATAAAAAAAAATAGTCCTTTCGATTCTGAAAATAATGATATTTGTTTCATAATTTTGTGCAGTCTGGTTGGCGAGATATTGCCGTTTGAAAGGTGAAAATCGCTCTCCTGTCAATTCCAGCTGTGACGTCACGGAGGGAAGCCGTCTTGTATTCTCTATGTTAAAGCCGTATACCACAGTCGTATGTAGCTGCTGATTTCTGGAGATTTTCGGAGTATCGGGGCATCATTTTTTAAATATGCCGCGACGTTGTGTAGTGGGAGGTTGCAGTTTTACTACAGATGACGGTGTTAGTATTCATTTGTGGCCCAAAGACGAGAAAATCGCTGCAAATTGGACGAAATTTGTACGCAACACGAGAGTGTGGAAAGAGGGCCCGAGCCAGTACTCGTATAATTTGCTCGGCACATTTTGACAGAAAGACATCATTCGAGGACATCTACAGCGTAGCAGTTGAATTCGGGTACAAACCAAAACTAAAGAGAACAGCTATTCCAACTATCAAACGTAAGAACAATCAGAATGTGACGGCAAAGAAATCGGACAAGGAGAATCTATCACGGACATCGGCTGAACGAACCTAGCCTGCAAGCGAGGCCTCGGGCAGGGGGACGGCTGTACATGCCCTGCTCGCTCTCGCGTGGCATTTGTTGCTTGAGCACCTACAGGTTAGACTGGATGAGTCTCTATTTCATATATACACGTTTAACCATTTGTTCCAATGTGTCTTAATGTCTGTATTTGTATGTTCAATTTTATTCATTCTATGTATGCGTTTTTAGCCAAATGTTGGCACAAACTTCACGCAAATAAATTATCTAAATTATATACTATTTAATAATAATAATAAAATGATCTTTCATAAATATATATGTTTGATAAGTAAATAAATAAAAAACACCAATTGGAGTGAATGGCTGTAGATACAGAAGTGATAATTATACTTTCATAATCCCTTGACATTTGAGATTGTGGGAATATCATTCGATTTCAATTTAATTGAGGTAATTTGTCGAAAATTGAGCAAATGTGAATGCCGATCCACTCACCACGGCTTACTTTTCGCCATGAATGTCCAAAGTTTTTTTATCAAACTATATAATTCTGAAATTGGTATTTCATGGGGATTATGGGAAAACAAACAAAATTCAAGTCGGACGTATATCAGTAGAGTTATCAACAGTTTACTGTCCATACTGCCGAATCCCGGAGTTTATCCCTTCGAAAAGGCTGCCTCGGTCAGTAACAACAATAACAACACAGATGTGCTCGTTCGTTACATCACAGAATCGTTCTACATTCAATACAGTTTGAAATATATGGACATTTGGTCTTATAGATGACGATAATAAGGTTTCCAGTCAAGTTGCATACCAATCTGTATTCAACAAACGACCTCTCCGAATCCTGTCGTCGTCGAGTTCCACGTTGTCAGAGTGGTTGTCACTGTCAGAATCGGAGCCGTACGGCTCAAATTGATAGGGCTGAATTCCGCCGTTGGTCTGCAAACAACTGTTAATTTGCCCGTCATCATCCTCCTCTATGTCTATTTCATCTTCTTGGCGAAAAATATTTCCATCTAAGCAGCTGATATCGCTCGAATCGACATCTGAACCGGAGCTCTGACTGCACTCGCTTTCCATGTTATCCGCTGTTTTTTCTCAGGCAACTTCCCTGCGTGACGTCATCAACCCAGCTGTGAAAGTGTGGAAAAGCCCACTTTGCTCCCATATTACGTGTGTTTCTGATCAGATTAGAATTTTTTCAATATTTTTTTCATACAAAGTGAAGTATGAACTATGATTTTTAAGGATTTTTAGACCAAAAAAAATTCCGTTTGGGTTGACCTTTAATGAGAAATTCAGTTATCTTATTCTTACTACGGAAAAGATACTGTGATAATTCAATTGAACCCTCGAAATGCAAAAAAAATGCTACGGATTATACGACGTTTCCTTTCGCATGTCAGTAAGGCTTTTCACCTTCGTTGCAGTGTCCGGGTTAATCCGTTTCACACTGTTCCACTACATTCGCCAATGAACTTATATCACAGTTCTTTGCACGGAAACTGTGAATGATAACCTGAACAATTCACAATGTATCATTATTATAAATTAGCTAAATATTTGATGCACATGCTTCTGTATGGTGAATAAAGTATTCAATTCAATTCAATTCTTCCCTTAAGTTATATGTGATATTTAGAACAACTAAAAACTCGTGTGGACATTTCATGCGGTAAATGTTAAACCGTCACACATGGGCTTTGTAGAACCTATCCAGGCCTGAGAAAAGAATAAAATTTTCACAATATACATCAGTATCTTGGGGTCAAGCTCTAGCAGAAAATGTAACAAAATTCAAGATGACATATTACGTCACAATGACGTCATATTCTAATGTTGCTTATTCTGGTAGATTTTGCTGTGAGATTTGGTTATGCATTTTTTCTCGCGAAACCGAATAACAAATGAAGATATTTGATGGGAAATAATACGCCTATATTATTAGCCAAAAGGTTTGCAGAAAGACGACAAAAACGCAACGTTTCAATGTTACGCTAATGGGTGCCACTTTGTATTTTCCCATTATCTTGCTCGGAGGAATAAACAAATAATCTCAAATTGACCCCACTATGATTATCTATAAAGTCACGGAGTGTTACCTCTCAAAATAGAGTCGTTTCTCAGATAGGGTATAAAGTTTGATAGGAGGCCTGGTCTGGTACGGTCGAGTGATTTTGGTGAGTAAGTGTTTGCTTGGGTGAGATTTTAACCTTAAGAAACTGATGTGTTGCTAAATTGTCGCCTAGTGGAGACGATGTTAAGTTAGTCTTTCACACTTTCGACGCGCAATCAGTGTTGGGGCATCACCATCAGTTATTAAACTCCAAACTGTTTATCGCTTTGATTCCGTTACTTGATTTCTCCAGCTTTACAAAGAAAATCTTTAATTTCTGGAAAAGTATACATCACGGGAATGCGAAGTTTGACATTATTATTTAGAATTCGATTAATGAAATAGCCTTGCTTCAGTTTTCCAAATGATATTATGGTACCTAAGATACTGATACTGAGCTTTGCAAATTTTACCAATTTTGTTTAACTTTTCTTCGAAGAATATCTAGGCCAAAAAAATAAAATAAAAATAAAAATATAATAACTGAGGCCAGGTTATTTTGTTGAAGATGTGTTCCACTCTGTAAAATTGTTTAAATTTTCGAAAAATAAACATTTGAAATTCGAATATCATTTTATGTAAAGGCATAAATTTAACTTGAGATAAATGCACATATGTTCATCTCACGCTCAATATACTCACCTTATTTTAATCCCGAAGAAATAGGCTTTTTGGTAATAAGTATGTGTATATTGTGCATTTAAACAGTTTCACAATAAAAATACAAAGGAATGGGGATGCAAGTCGTTGATGTTGATAATTGTTGGGAGATGTGGTACAACAAACCGGAACGGCAAGTGGGTTGCTTTAACTCTAAAATTTCTGCCTGTTTTCCTTCACCCATTAACATTACAACTGGTATAATGAACATAATATATTGTGTTTTATGCGAATCAGATCGTATTAGCCGCATCTGTTAGTATCGATTAGTAGTCAACTTTGAAGATTGTTTCCAAACTCATCATCCCATAAAGATTGAAACTGCTTTCTCATATAGACACAAATATAAGGTCCAGTTTCCACGATAATTAACCTCATCAACTAGGGCTATCTTAGCAGTTGTACCAGCATCAGTACTTCCGGCGATGCCAACATGAATAGGTAGTCAGCAAAACACAATATCAAACTGTTGCTTAACTCTACGGTCATATAACTTTAGAATATTCAGTACGGATTGATGAGTCGTGGCACGACAGTGAGTCTGAAAATAGCACATAATTTTTTATATTGCTGGAACTAGTATACCTTCCAATGGCATCAAAATAACTTTGGTTTCATCGACAAAATAAGAACTGTTCTCTGGCAATCGATGGGTTTTGGTTTTGGTTCTGAAAAGCACACACCATCTTTGGGACTCATACTGTTGTATCTGTAGACCAAATTCTTGCTGATACACGAGTTGGTTTGTGTCATTTTGTTAAATTTCGTCTGTGTAATATCTTTTTCTTATGGTTTGACTAACTGGAACGGTGGAAATGGTAAAAGTGTACTGGCTAAAACCTGGACAATGACCGCTTGAATTTTTGGAGTTTCAAAGGCACTTCATCTGCCTCAGCATATAAAATTTCCTTGGTGATGTTCTAAACGTTCCGAGACAAGGTCTTATTCCCTGACAACATCTAACAGCGCCAAGTTAGACTGGCACGCACCGTTGTAAACAATAGAGCCGGTCAAGTTTGGAACGGATAACTGATCGATATCGATGGAATGTTGTCTCGTCTCTTCTCCACCTATAGCTGGAAACCACCTTCAACAATAGCTGGAAACCACCTTCAACAAATCAGGAACTATTTGTGAATTTTTATTTCAGGCATTTTATATGGGATGAAAACGTTAATCAATGATCAGGCGAGATTTATCACCTTTTACTAAAGTTCTTGGTCTTTTCCTTCACGTAATATATTTGTCGATAACGTTTCTGTCTTAAAATTTGGTTAGATAAATTAAGTAAAAAAACATTCAGTGATGTTTAATTATGGATTACGTAACATTTATTATGTCTAGAATGGTATGACAGCCTTTTAAACATATCGTTACCCTTTGTTTGGGAGCGGAGTTCAAGACAATGTGATTTACAAGCACAAAACAATAATCAGAAGGGCATATAACGTCATTCAGGGTCCAAGTAATAATTACGGAATATAACGACACAGCAGTAAGTAGCCAATAACGGTCACGTCGAATGTACATAGTGAGGTTGCTTGTCTCAAAAATGATTGTGATCAATTATCGTGATGAAAAATACATCACGATATTCGCTGTCAGTGATGGGACTTTGATGACAGAACATCATTTCAACATCCCCTCATACTCAGAGAAACCTTGAATTGGTGTTTATTTCCTATTAAATGTAAGAATTAAACGCAACATTAAAAGGGAGTGGAAAACGATAACACTGACAAGAAGTCATATGACCCCACAGACAAATACACTGACTGCAGATTTCTAAAACATCACAAGAACCAAACGTGATCCGTGTGATGAGTTGTATCCCAGCCACGGTTTGATTGTAGCTGTTCATGTGGACATACTGAATTGATACGTCCACTCGGCCACTGGCATCGGCTTGAGCGGTATTAGATACAAATGTTTCAGAGCGATGATATCAAATCATCTATTGGAAAATGATGAGCTACATGTATGGGGCCGTAAAGTAGTTATTGAATGCAAGCTCGTATTCAGTACAAATACCTGCGAGGTCCGACGCCCTCCAAGCGCTTCATTCTCCACCATGTTTACAAGTCACAAAACTGTAATCATAATGCATTATCAACAAAACGCATAGGACATAATCTTCTTCTAAAATTGACTGTCGGCACGTGCCTCCGTGTGTCTGTGCTATTGAGTTCAATTGTTAGTAAAAATAACACATTGTACGTGACTGTAGGGGGTGAGAAAGATGTAGGTCTGTTGGGGGTGGGACATCCGTCCGTGTCATTGGGTAGTAATATTATCTTAGAAATGATGACCTGTGACTGCATAGTTAGAGGGGTGTCGGAGGGGGGGGGGGGAGTAACGCAATCACCCCGCGGGTAATGTGCTAGTATCCGTCAATTGCCAACGCTTGATAATATCCTTCTTTCACTATGCTCACTCTTTTAAGTTTCATTGTCGTTGGAATTCAGTAAGAAAAGTAACAAATGGACAGCTGCAGTATTACTGGTAGATTGGACAATGCTATTCAATAAAACGTGGATACTCAAGGAAGTTTGAAAAGTATTTTGAGATCAATACCCAGTCCTGCTGGACACTTCAATCTGTCAGCAGTCCAAACCTGACGAGAAAGCTGTTTACTTCTTTCCACTGGAACAGAAATAATTTACGACTTCAGTATTTCCCTAGTGACATAATTGTCGTCAGCTAAAGATGATTATGTTTCGTCAATTTATAGTCTGTAGTTTACTCAACATAAGTGTAGACACTTCATGTAGGTTAGAGAATACTTGTCTCTGTTCTCTAATGCATCTTTTATCTAGTAAGTAGGCAGGGAGACTTCGTCTGCGATGTTCGATTATGAAAATCGACCTAAATGCACAATAATTGTGAGCACTCTATTAGACAATTGTGCCGTTCTTGCGGTCTTCGCAGCACCATCACAGTCACAGTGAGCATAGTACGTAGTGATCGTGCTGTGTTTTCTGGTCCATCATCGACTATAGTTCTTAATTCCAGGGAAATGCACATCCATGTAAGAGAATTACTTGTATTCTCGGATTAGGATGATTTAGATGAAGTCTTGCAAAGCGGATAATCTCTCCATTAGCTTTCTTCAGAAAATACACTCATGAGCTTACCACACCTTCATAGTTTACGGTAAAACATTCTTCTGCTTTAAAGAGTCACGATGCCACGCATTTTTTGTTGCGCAATTATAGAGTAAGAAAAACCACACAGCAATACACTATACATTGCACAAGTTCCGTCGATTCCCTGCCTTCATTTAGGAAATATGAATATGTCTTTCTGTGTCTTAAAGTTCCTCTGTGCCGAACCTTTATCGGTTTCAGACTGCTGTAATGAATTTGCAATAGTTTTAAATACGATACTTCTAATTTTCCAAACATGTGTTATGGTGCAATCGGTAATTCCCCGTTCCTGTATGCCAATGTCAGATAATCGCTGTTACTTTCTTCTACTGGTGGGGTGAAATGAGGGCTAAGGTGCATTTCATTTACTAACGACCAACTATCCTACAAAGTGAGAAACTCTTAGGGCTATCCAATAAAACATGTCAGACACAGAAACACATTTTACCGTACGGGCTATTTCATAAATTTTGTAGCAGGCTCAGATTATCAACACAATACCTAATATATTACCACTTTGTAAACAAAAAAGTACAATTTCACTTCTGAAATAAACAAACGACTGTGCATGATCTACTGGGAGATTGGTTGCGTAACTAGTAGCACGTTACTGCACAGTCCATAAACATCGAGACACTAGCCTGGTAGGTGGTACCTTACGAGTACTCGACTATTATACGGAAGGCTTCTGTTAGGCTAATTGGTGGTCAGGCCTTGGGGAAATCAAAGCCTGGCCTAAATGCATTCCTTTGTAGAGAATTACTTTTGACAAACGAAATATACCTGTACAGTGTATTGGCACAGGACGTCCTCGTTCATCATCCATGGCCACTCTGATGCAATATGATGGCATCACGATATCACTTTCTCAAAACTAGGCATTCGTATTCAATCTTGGACGATCTGTCGACCGATCAACTGTATCGCTCAATATTCCGGACTAACGGAACGGAACACGAGGAAAGTAACCATTAGCGATACCGCCGTAGCTCCGCTGACGGTCACACAATACACGACCGTCAAGTTTCGTTTGACAGAAATATTCTGGGAACCAGGTTATCAATGATAGAAATTTTTATTTTTATTTTGCTAAGTACAGTCTCAGTCACAATGGTTGGGACCATGTTAACACAATCAACAAGGTGGACGGAACAATGCAACCAGACTGATTCTTGGGTATTGTTCTGGTGGTTCGTGAATCGCCAAAGGAATTTCTGTTCTGGTAATTATTTCGAATTAATCTATTTTGGACCACATTGTGCACATTTAGAGTTTTTGACATATTTTTTTCTTTGGGGTACAAATTATGAGATTTAGGAAATCTGGACCAACATGTCTGGCGTATAAAACAACGTCATCTAAGGGTTTAAGCACGACATTTTAATGTATTAGTCCATTAATAGTATCTGTGTTCAAGAAATTTGATCGCCGATATATTAATGTCAGAAGTCATAAAGCATTCTTTAGCTCTACTACATGCAATTTATATCATTCATGGGGTGTTTCTCTGTTTACAGAAATGCTCGAATTCCTCATCAATAATATCTATGTGAAATTTGGCAATACAATATATCAACAGCATATAGGTATTCCAAATGGTACTAATTGTGCACCGATTTTGGCTGACCTATATCTGTTCTTTTATGAATACGTCTATATGCAGACTCTTAAAAACAGATTATTTCAAAGCCCGTTCCTTTTCATTCACCAACGCTGTACATACGAACGTCTTGCTGTGGATAATCGCTATATAAATGACGCAGTGGGGGGACATATCCACCTTCACTGGATTTGAAGGAAACTGGTTGGTTGGTTGGTTGGTTTGATTGGGCACTCCATCGTATTACAATGGGCACAGGTCATACAGAGCTACAGATGGCCCTAGTGGCACATCTTATTTAGACCTATATCTCTATAAACAAAAGCGATGATTACAATTTCGACATCTTAAACTATCCATATCTGGACAGTAATATACCAGAGGAACCTGCATATGGTGTGTACATATGTCGCCTAACAACATTTGCTAGATCTCTTGTTAAATGTGACGATTTAAATCGTCATAAAATAGTATTGCAGAAACTTCTAAAACAAGGCTATATCATCAAGAAATTAACCTGGTTTTATGTACACTATGATTTATTCTTTTAACCTGGTGGTAATGTTATTATATCAATTAGGTCTTTGGTTTATGGACGACGGCTGAATATTGAATATAAGAAAACTGAAAACTTCGCAAGAACTTCAACGTAGCCAGAAACAAGGCGATGTAGAAACGGCCATATCCGATTAACTCACGAATATCTACGAAAAAATGAACCAATCTCAAGGCGTATTCCACGACACGAAGATCTCTCAGTGAAACATATTCTGATCGACTGTATAGATTTTAAGATTGCAAGAGATTCTTTTTATCAAACAGCTAATTTCAAAGATCTTTTATTCGGTTAAAAGAAGACTGTATTTTAGGTTGCTTGAAAGAAATCGGTTTGATGCATTTATAAGTCTTTATGTAGTGCATTTATTCTTTGCTGTGTTGTGTTGATTACTTCACGATTGCTAGGTTGTTGACTTTTGTGTTGGAATAGTTAGAACTTGATCGTCGCTATATAAACAGTGCAACAAAAGTAAGTCCCCCCCTAAACGATGTTTGATATCTTCCAAGATATTTTCCAGATCCTGATGAATTTTTGCACACACTAGCCCAGTAACCAGCCCCACACGGTATATCAAGGATTAATACGTAGGTGTAGTTGTACGCAAATGAGCATGCGCAAACTGGGAATCGGTCCAATTTTGAAAAGTTCATGAACAGATTAATCCAGACTTTTCAATGTCAAATCGTTATTTCATCACAGAATTCGATCATGTTGACTCCGTATCTCGACGGTCAGTAATCATTAAAATCGCGTGTAACCGCCACGACATTGGATGACATTTCGACAACGTGCTCGCATGGTGTTGATGAGGCTTGCGATCCGACGTTGCGGGATGGCTAACCACTCCTCCTGAAGCAGGCGTCTCACGTCATCAAGATTTGACTCCACCCCAACTCGACGATAGACCGATTGTTTCAGCTGATCCCAAAGATGTTCGATGGGATTGAGATCCGGAAAACTGGCGGGCCACTGCATGTGGTCAATGCCTTCAGTTTGGAAGAAGCCATTTACAATCCTTGCCCGATGTGGACGCGCATTGTCGTCCATGAAGACAAATCCATCCCCAACGGCACCTGCGTAGGGCAAAACCTGTGGTCGAAGAACTTCAGTCACGTAGCGATTAGCGTTCAAGTTCCCCTGAATCGGCACCAGATCGGTTTTACCGGTCAAACTAATGCCTGCCCAGACCATTACGCTGCCACCACCAAAGGCCGTTACTGGTTGCACGCAACACTCGGCATGCTGCTCTCCCTGACGACGCCACACACGCCTCCTACCGTCAACGTGACGGAGACAGACACGCGTTTCGTCACTGAAGAGAACATTGCCCCACTGTCGTCTGGTCCACCGAACATGATTTCTTGCCCACTGCAGACGCGCTATCTTATGACGGCGGAGCAGAGAAGCCTTCTTCACCATACGCCTAGCACGCAATCCGACGGCTTTTAGGCGTCTCCTAACTGTTTGAGCACTCACTCTCCTAGCGCCGGCACCAGCATCTGCTCTTATTTGATCTCGGACCTCTCGTGCTGAAATTCAGAATGGGAGTTAAGTGAATTGAGGAGTGAGTGAGTCGTGTTTAACGGAACGAGTTGGATCTGCGCTACATCAGAAAATGGTATTCGATTTTTTTGTGGCACACCGAGGCCCTCATACCTGATAACGTTCTGTTCCTCAGTGTGACGTTAACGATTCGACGGTCTTGTCGTCGTGTGGTCGTCCTGGGCCTTCCACTTTTTGGTAGATCCTTCACATCCCCTGTAGCACGAAACTTTGCTTGCAATTTACGAATTGCTTTAGGTGTTACCCCCATTCGACGAGCAACCTGTTTTACAGGGGTGTTAGCCTCCAACAGACCAATTGCAACAGCCCTATCCATATTGGATAAACGAGGCATGGTTTACCACAGAACTTCAACTGAATGCCCAAGACTTGTGGGCAGAAATATGGGATATTCAGGTATGAGACCGTTTTTATTGACCATCTCGGACATCAAATTACGTAAAACCCGTTATGTGAAACCGCATGAATTTCTTGTGGTGGTTGACATGTCCTGGATGCCCAACCACACGAATATTTCATGACTGGTTGATCGAATTCTGTGATGAAATAACGATTTGACATTGAAAAGTCTGGATTAATCTGTTCATGAACTTTTCAAAATTGGACCGATTCCCAGTTTGCGCATGCTCATTTGCGTACAACTACACCTACGTATTAATCCTTGATATACCGTGTGGGGCTGGTTACTGGGCTAGTGTGTGCAAAAATTCATCAGGATCTGGAAAATATCTTGGAAGATATCAAACATCGTTTAGGGGGGGACTTACTTTTGTTGCACTGTTTAGCTGAAATATTGCTGAACGCGATGTTAAACCTTAATTCTCTCTCTCTCTCTTTCCATTTATACAGGAGGAAAGTAACTCCGAAAATATTACCGAACAGTATTTTGTTGATCAATATTTCGACATATTTATTTATTCATGTCATCATCAGGAATGGTAGTTTATAACAGGTTCCATGTGTATATATACGATTTACAGAAAACAGTCGAGCCACTGTGCCAGCTAAACAATTAGCAGAATTTGTATTGCTAAATTGTAAGATTGTTGACAATGCCAATGATTGGAATACTACTTTGTTCAAAGAAGCCCTTGCTATCATGCGAGAAAATCCACACTGGGACCTGAATAAACTCATACATTTCCGGTGAACACTTTTCACAATTCCTTTCATTGGCTAGTTCATGTGAGCAAATTTTTGGTTAATTTCATTTTGGTTGACTTCAGTGGTTGAAACATTACCAACTGTACAGTATGTCTGACTGATTATCTTTGAGTTGTTCTGTAAATTTTATATATGCACAGGGAGGCTGTTGTAAACTAACATTCCTGACGATGACATGAATAAATATATGTCGAAATATTGATCTACAAAGTTTGTCGGAGTCACTTTCCTCCTGTATTATGCCAAGTTAATCAGTGTATCTCAATACTCTCTCCATTAACGCCCCAGCAATATCCCGTCCATGTAAACAGGTTAGAGCGATCCCGCTCTCTAAAATGAAGGTAAAAGGGTCGTTTTTCCTCAATAACTTTTGATTCCTTCTCAACCAACATCGGGAATCATTGCTTCATTGCATTTGATAGAACGAGCACAGTTTATCTAACAGGCGATAATCCCCACATGCGACGTTGAACATTGGTTCAACCAGGGACTGTCTCGGGACTGCCATCGGAGAGACGTCTAAATTGCTCGCGAGAGATTCACTTCAGTTTATTACGTTTGTAGAGCGAACGTCAGCCCGGACTCGAATTGATTTGTTGATTCGAATGTTGTCAAGAACACAACGTTATACGTTACCCTAACTCAGGTCTGGCTGTTCCCCATTGGTTCACCTACCTATAGTACTGGGCAGGAATATCTTAAAATTGGACAGAAATGTGAACCAATTCTATCTTGTGGTTACAAATGTGTGCTCGTTTTCATCGCGTCTGCAGAAACATTCTCACGTGTTATTTACCGAACGCATCAGGGCGCATCTTATGTCACTTGAATTGACTGTATTATAAAACGCACGTGAGCTTGTTCTCCGCTTGTTTCCCTCTTTTTTTCTCCGCTAGACGCGCCAGCGTTTACCGCAGCATTATTTCAATCGTCATTTACACGAGAGAGAGTCGAGGCCAAGATAAAGATATATCTGTCCTGCCATGTACTGTATAGTAACATCTGGAGCGGTATACCCCTCAGACTTTTCCCTCTGGACCACCGTGTTCAGAAGTTGTGTGAATATGGAATTTTGACTATGGCGTTGGACGAGTGTATGGTTATCGAATATCGAGATTAGCCCTTAAATCATGCAATTATTGATAATTATTCCATCACACATCTTCAATATCACGCCTTTTGACTCGTATGCGGAAGGACTGCGGAAAACATCTTTTACATGTTATTATAAAATTCAAGTGACTGTGTGCGGAGAATCGCAATCGCCAAGATAAGTTGATAGGAAATTGCTCTTCTTGAAAGTGGCTTTTTTTAACGTTTCAATATCGGCACTTTATACTTCATTTCACTGAAGCAGACATTACGGCCCATTACCATCCCTTGTGTTATGATTTCGATCGACGAATTTTATCTATTGAAAAAAATCCTTTCATAAAGAATGTGTGGAGATTTTCTCTGGCAATACGAAAGTAATTAACACAGGGAACTGTTGTTTTCTTCTGTATGCGCTGGTTGCATATTTTTCTCCTACAAAGAATGATAAAGATTGCAAAACATCGATTTTTCCAACAGGCGGAATAATTGTTGTGGGAATGTATTAGGAAGAACTGGAGCAAGAAGATTTTATTTTGATATATGTCAACAATAACATATACATAAACCTTCCTAGATGTTAGGAAACATCATTACGAGTTCTTCAATTATGTCCATCTTATTCAAAATGCAGTTGATACAAAGCAACATGCAACCATTTAAAATAGAAGCCCGCGACAGCCAAGTTCCGTAGATATTAGACTTTTACAATACAAGACTTAAATTGATGCCAAAATGAGGACGACCGGTAGCACCAAAATAAAGCCAATTGTTTCGGAACAAATTGCAGTAATATATATAATAGTGTTGTCTAGCTTGCACCATTTGAAGCTTTCGATTGTACATGTATTCCGGGATAATGTATGGACCTGCTAACATACATGTAATAGTATCTCATCAAATGCTACGAAATGTGTGTTCTCCACAAACAAGACTAATGCAGTACTTGCACATAAATAGGCCTTCCATGGTGACAAAGAATTATTAATTCGTTTCCCATTATGTGATTTCAAAAAAACTTCCGAGTAGAAGTCCACTAAATCTTTGGCAAATCTGAGGCAAAGCCTACCAAAGGCTGTGATGAAGTATATAGGCAATTGTCTGAGTTTTATTCAGCTGACATTTTTGCCAAAGTCATTACGGTACATGTTCTGACTAAAGTATATATTTAGCGGCATATTTAAAAAAAACAAAAAGTAGGATCAGAAAAACTTACAACTATTTACACATTTGATGCATCACCATGCAATAGGTATCTCCTGAAATAGCCGCCCTATATTAACGTAGAGAATTTTCACCAATCCAGCTCAAGTGTTCATTAGCTTATACAGTCAATACGAGGAATCATCTTCGAATATGCAGAAAGGCAAAGTACATAATTGCAAGCGAATCATTGCTATACAATATTCATTTGAGTTTATTTGGGACAGTTGGCTTTTGTGTTCTCAAAAGGCAATTCTCTCGTGAGGAGCTCGTCTTATTTTCGAGAGTAATCGTAGTTATAGATTGTGAATGCGCAAGCGTACATCTAATGCATGGTTCGGTTTTGATTCAAAAATATTTTGATAGCGTAGCGCAATCCACATGGAACAACATTGGGCATATCGAATTATATCGGTTGTTAATCCACTCAGGTACAGCTAAAGATTACGTTGAAAACATATCCACGAATATGATACTATGCCGATTTTTACAGAAATAATTTGTAATCATAACGAAATTCTGTGTCCATAATCGGGAAATGTTTTCTGTGTGGATCTGAATGAATAATACAGATATGAAAGATGTATAATAAGTCTAGAAAACTTAGCATTGCTATGGGTTATGGTCTTAAGTGAGACAACTGGTTTTCAAGAAGGAATAGTCTTGCAATCAGACTAAAACTTTTCTGAGTATTTACTGTCCTATGTAGTAACCATGGAAATGGTGCACTGGTTGTGGTGGTGGTGGTGGAGAGCTGCTGAGAGTTACGTAGCTACGGATGATAAAAACAATCAAAACTAAAACTAATCTACTACGTGTATGAAACTGGAGTCAACTTTATTTGATGGCATATACACCTAAATGCAAGGTATAAATGTAAATAAGTCATTAGAGATACTCAGAGAGGCGCGTTTGTATTTGACGGGGCCAGTGTGAGATTTTCCCAAAATCACACGAAATGTTGAAGCGGTTGATCTGAATCACTCGTTGGGTTGGTCTGAATTAGGACCATTATCCTCATGCTTTTCGACGAATTTATGTTTGGGGATTGTGTAGTGAATGTGTCAGTACAAGAATACAGATATTCAATTGGCAAACAACTGCGCGTAGATGATGGACAAGGCTGGTCAGACGTGTGGAATGAATGATTACATACCAAGCCACATAAACATTCTAAGCACAGTTATTGGAAATAAAAATTGCCCATTCCAATCGCTGTGCTAGTATATTAATCATTTTCCTGTTGACAAATGAAACAGGCGAGAGCGTAAATACTAGCATTAATCATTTTGTCGGGCCATTTATATCAAATTAACTAACTTTTCATTCGGAATCTGTCGCATAAAGTCGAAACGATGCCGTTGCTACATATTCGCTATTGGAAAATCATTTGGTGGGAAATCATAATTTTGCTGTAGTTCATGTCGGTCCATAAATGCATAATTTCCTGGATTAAAATCAGACGAAATGAACTACAAACGCTACCATATGTCGATGATAACTGTGTTAAAGCTTAGATTCGTCGTACACAATTATGTTTTTCGTATTACTCTTATTGAACGAAAATCCAAGCAGACAAGGAACAAAAGAAAGATACAGAGAGAAATAGTCAGAAGTTTTCAGTGTTGTCAGAAAAGCATCCGATAGTTAAAGGTCAAACCAAGTAAATGTCTGTATCTCTTTCCTCATTACAAACAACGAAAAACACTTTTGTATGAAAGCTGACCTGCCACAAAACAAATTGTATTACATAATGTTTGACAGAGAGAATAAACCAAAAGTTCAACGTATGGACTCGATCTTCAATGTGTAAGTAGAGTGGATATTTAAAATATAAAGCGAAAGAGCTCGAAAATCTAGCCTTGGAACACTTACGCTATCGATTACTATAATGTGAACAAGCTAGCATACGCATGTAATAACAAATCGAGGACAATTCGACTATGAGTTAGGAAAGGACTGAATAGCTAATTTAATTTCCTTTATTTACAGCTCCCGTCCATGGATTCCGCCAGTCGCATTTATGTAATGGGCTTGTAAAACAATATGTTTTCGGCCCTTAGAGACAGGAAGTTTTTCTAATGAGGCACTTGGGAATAGCGTTATAAATGGACTGACGAAACCTGGATGTTACGCTAATTGCACCGAATACCCACTCATGAACAGTGAAGTTATGCACTCTGTGTATCAATAGATGAAATAGCAAGTTTCAGATGAATCATTGATCCTCGCCGGAAATTAATAAACATAGAAAGTCCAGTGCAAATTGTAGTTTAAGGGCCGCTTTCCATACTGATTTCGCGGAAGTGCTGTAGACACTGTGTTTTATACTGTTGTTTTAACACCCGTCTCAATTGTTTTTGCACTCGACAATTAACAGATTTCCGTTTCAGTTTGCATATCCTTGCTACAATCTTACTGGTCGTATTCCAGCAAACCATTTCGAGAATTTCTGTGAATAATTACATCCACATCTGTCTTTGAAATGCTTTTCAAATTACAGAAAGCATGTCGAAAAAAGTACATACCTGTTCGTGTTGAACTGTTCGTGTTGTATATATGCGTGTTCGTGTTGAACCTTTATATCTCATTTGACCAGTTGGGTTTATGACAAAAGATATATATTGGAGCTATAGATGGCTATGATGGGTTTAAACCTTGAAGCTTTAAATTTAGTCATGCATCCATGTATCCACATGGGATTTCTGGACTCTCTATACTACAATCCCTCATCAGGACCTTATTGGCTGTCTAAGTTCATTTATAGTATCTGTGTTCAAGAAAACTGATCGTAGATATATTAATGTCGGAAGCCATAAAGCAATCTTTAGCTCTACTACATACAAGATATATCATTCATGGGATGTTTCTTTGTTTATAGAGTTGCTTGAATTTCTCATTGAAAATATCTATGTGAAATTTGGCAACACATTATATCAACAGCATATAGGTATTCCAATGGGTACTAATTGTGCACCCCTATTGGCTGACCTACATCTGTTCTCTTATGAATATGACTATATGCAGGTGCTTTCAAAAAACGATCCATTCAAAGCCCGTTCCTTCTCATTCACCAAACGCTATATAGACGATCTTCTCGCTGTGGATAATCGCTATATAAATGACGCAGTGAAGGATATATATCCACCTTCACTGGATTTGAAGGAAACTACAGATACCCCTACAGGCACATCATATTTAGACCTATATCTCTATAAAAATGAAGCGGGTCTTCTCTCTCGTCGATTGTATGACAAAAGAGATGATTACTATTTCGACATCATAAGCTATACCTTTCTGGACAGCAATATTCCAGTGGGACCTGCATATGGCGAATACATATCACGCCTAGTAGCATTTGCTAGATCCTGTGTTAAATGTGACGATTTTAATCAACGTCACAAAACATTGTTGCAAAAATTTATAAAACAGGGCTACACCATCAAAGTTTCTCAAATTTGGCGATACATATCGCACGCTGATAGCAAAATACGAGAGTAGCGTAAAAGATCTATGGCCTTACGTTTCGTAACTTGTGTCTAATTCCGCTTAACCCGGGGCTAGGGGCCGTATGAACCCATGTACTTCAAGATTCTCATGGTGCTCATATGAACAGTCACAATCAAAGCGTGACTGAGATACATCATTCTTTAGATGACGATTTTACAACGAATATTATGAATTAAGAATACTGATCAGCGATACGAATTTGATATTTTTGGAACATCATGATGTCATGCCGGCATCATTGAAAACTGTTGAACGCTTCTCTCTTGCAGGAAACAAGCCTATGTTTATGTATACTATGATTGTCTTTTTGAATTTGGTGCTAATACTGTTATATGGAATATGGAATCGGTCTTTGGATTATGGACGCGGATATTTTCTAATGGACGACGGCTGAATTATGAATGACGGACCAGACGCTTGTAATGCTGAGCAATTACAAGCGTCTAGTCCGTCATTCATAATCATGTCAAGTGTAACATGAATCAGTTCTTTATTTCGAGAAGAAAATGTCTCGCAGGTTACCATGGACTAAATATTTTCAACATCATGTTCATCAGACAGTGTATACACCAAATTAAATATAATTCTATACCGCAATTGACCGCAGGTTAACTATCATCGCTTGCATTGAGGGAAGTCACGGCGTTTACCAAAAACACGAGAGAAAACCAAATCTTTATGAAGACGGTCATCATTATAGTCGAAACAAAATACAATTGCCAAATCATGTACTGCGCATCTCAAAACCGCTCGGCTGTATCGCAGCCTCTTTCAACCGATATTGACCTAGTTACATATGAAACCATGGTTTACAGGAAATTGACCAAAACAAACCCTGGAAGTTCATGATACAAGGCACAGGGAATGTGTCTGAAGGGGAATATTCTGTTAAATAGAGATTAAGCTGATAATGTACAATACATGTAGTGCACATATATCGTTACCTTCAGTAAAAGGCAACGCAAATATGTATCGTAGTTGATGAAAACTGTTTAATGTCGTAAAATAGTTTAATATATACAAATTGCAAACCACATCTAATATGACTCAGTTAAGTGGCCTAACAGGCCGACATTACCGAAAATGTGTTGAATTCTGGTCTTCATTTATTAAAGAATGCATCTATCTTTCTACACGTGAACCTAAAATTTAATAGATTGAAGATATTCATAATACTTGAAAATGGAAATTGTTGCTTACGCTCAGCATTAAGAGGATAGAACAAGGAATGGTTCGCTCGGTGCCAGTATAATTTGACTGAGCGAGGTGTCATGTCTGCCTATGGCATGATATTTCAGTGGGACAGCACTAAAATGGCAGCATTAGATCTGCTCTGTTACAAGTAGGTACCCCGCCCTCCCTCCCCTCCCCCAAAAATGTTGAAAGCGACGTTAAACCCTATTCCCTCACTCACTCACCATACCTTACGAAATCAGTGGAACCGATGAGCACCACAGGAAAAAATGAATACTGTTAAATCATTGACTACCTCTTGATGCACATGTGTTTATGTGCATAAACCATTTCATATATTGAAGTTTAGTATCGAATAGCTGTATTATATGAGAGATACATATGATTTATGAGTTGGCATAAATAAAACAAATATCAGTTAACTTTTCCGCCCAATTTGGTCTGCCAACATCCCCACCCAACCAGAATTAGGTCATTCTTTGGAAGCCGCTTGTTACATTAATAAGTTTCGAAGTTTCATTTGGAAAGCTCCAATGTTAATGGGAAAGTGAACATACATGTGTTTGGATGAATTAATGATGGAGGAAAGAGAAAACAGTCATTCTTGGAATAAAGTATCGCTGTATCGGTGCTGTAGACCAAGTTTCAAATAGATAACTGCTTTGAGAGATACACGCACATAGTGATTTCGCATAAATAGATTATGACCATAAAAATGCATGTTTGGTGTGCCTAGACAGATGCGTTCTTAAGATATGATGGTAACAAGAAAGGTGTGACGAACAGACAGTCAGTCGGAAGTACACAACGACGACAATACCCAACCGCCAAGTAATCCTGGCGCCCGGGTAAAAGCTAGGCATACGGTACGAAACACAACCATTACACTAAAATTGCCGCAGGCTACTGCCTTCAGCATATCCAGTGTGTGATATTCTACCCGAAATGTTTGAAATCTGGAATGGTGGCTTCTGACAAGTTAGCCTTGTTGAACTTGTTTTACTCTATTCAGGCGCGACTATTTTATCCCACGGTATAGTGTACTTTTTTTTGCCAGGATAATTTAATCTATTAATGTTTCCCGCCCATGTTTTGTCCATGAATAATATTGATGAAGTTCCTAATCTTCATCTCCAACTTTTTATTCCAAGCGAAAGACACTTGCCAGATTTAGCGGTGAAATAACTAGTTTGATTACCATCGTTAATAACTCAAAACAGAAGCATGGCCAGTACGATAGCATCGTATTTAATGACGAAGAAACAAGACAACTGTCTACAATTGTGCTAGCGTGTCGCCTCTTAGTTGAAATTGGATCGATATGTAAGATGGTTGTAGTTACATATTTAATCCGTACGTGATCAAACTCTACTTCAGAGGATTTTACTTAATTTGTGAGCCAGCCTGCATGTTCTTAGTAATGATGTCAACAATCGAGCAAGTGTATATGAAAAGCGGTCCGCGGTAATGAAAATTCAGCAATAATTACCCAATCAGCTTTCCTGTTGTGACCACTTCAATTTTTTCCATATAAACCTCACCTAATCAACTGAATGAGCTGTTTCGACCATGTGTTTCTATCGCTCATGCCTCCCATTTGGATTAATATCGTACTACCTGTCTGTTATGCTGAACACGATTGCTACACTGAAAACTTTTTTTACCTCCGTCGATCAGACGGAGGTCTAGGAATGCAACGTGAAATCTCCCGCCAAATAATTGTCTTATGGGGAACCCACGACTCATGTGATTTCCAATAGGGTTTGTCATGGTTCCCGACGAAATTTTGAAGCAATGTTGTTGGACACAATTGAAATAATGGGGAACCCTCATTGCATTTCAATGGGCTTTACTTCTGTAGTCGGGTTCCACCTCTCATCATGCTTCACGAGTTACGGGAGTCAGGTTGGGTTGACTGCTTCCAGCGGAAGATTCAACATGGCGGCTCCCCAGCTAAAAGAGATGGACGATGCGATTTTTTGCCGTTTTTCTGGTAAGTTTATTGTCGCCATTTTATGTTTTCAATGAATCCTAGTATACCACCCGTCATTTCTATATATCGGAAAGTATTTGTCGGCTGATGACTTATGCCGAATCCAACCAAATAGTCCAAGTTGTGGTTGTTGCATATCAAATGCACGGGCCGTCATGCACGCACTGACTGGAAGACAACAGCACAATCGATGATGCCCTGATTTTTTCTGATACTTTTTTCTTTCAGTTGATGATACCCACCAACGTGGTTAAAAAAACAGTTATTCTAAATTTTGCTGATAAATTATATTTCCTTGGGGGGGGGGGCTATTTATTTTGGCATAAATTTCTTGTGCATTTATCAAATATAATTTACCAGCATTATTGTAATGAAGCATCAAATCACAGTTTATTGTTTGTCAAATGAAACCACATGTGTCTCTGCCCCAATTCCCATTTCAAAGGTTCATCCCCCAGTAGCATACATGTCAATTAACATTTCAATGCACTAAATTAAAAATTATTCTTGAATCTATCAAATTACCTTGCCTCAGAATACCATTCTCAGCTTTACAGTCCATTTAAAAAGAACGAGTGAAAACAGTTGAATAATGGTTTGATTTTGCAGAAGCACCAAATTGATCTACCTGCTTGAGTCTGTAAGCTGATAAATAATTTACATATACTTTTTGTTTGACAACATTGTAAACCTTTTCTTTTCATTTATCCTAACAGTTTAGTGACATCTACATTGTGTGCGGTGACACTTGTATGCCACAAAACCTCTTTGGAGTATAATGCAGTTTCAAGTCCAGCTGGTATGTACATACATCTGACCATCAGATATCTTTTGATGAAAAATAATTTGCTTGTTAAAATCTGATATTCTGAACACTTATTCTGAATTGTAGTTGAATCAAAGGAGTGTCTACATTCCACATGTAGGCCTACATATTGAGATTTTTGACTGATAGCATGGATAGAACTTTTTCCATTTTCTTTTTAATTTTAAGCCCATACCACTGGTCATTTATTTGCCATACGATCACATTTCACATGCTTTGTTCAGCCCCCATGATATGGGACTGAATTGAATTGAATTGAATTTTTATTCACCAATCAAATGAATATGTATATACAAAAAATATGGTATCAATTATTACAAAATATGAGCAAACAGTATAATCTACATGCAACGCAATAAAGTGATTGGCGGGAATAAAACCCCAGGGGGCTTGTTCTATCCCTGTAGGACAAGTGGGTAGCATATATATATATATATATATACTTTATAATACACATTTCTAATGTACTTTATAATATATGGTGATTAGTGAATAATATTAGCTCTCTATTGACTTTAAAAATTTTTTTTACCTTTACAGCCTTAGTTGCGATAATGGGGTTCAAATTTCTAGTAGATATGTTTTTAGTTTGGATTTGAATAAAGAGGTGGATTCGATACATTTGATCAGAGAAGGTAGTTTGTTCCACTCTCGAGGTTCTGTAGTTTTTTGTGGTATAATATGACAAGTTTGATTTATAGATGGGTCGGTAGAGGCTCAAATTTTGCCTTCTAGTTTGGTAACGGTGTACATCTGATTGTTTCGTAAAGTACTTTTGGAAGCTTATAGGTAGTAATTCTGGGTGATGCATAAATTTATGCACCATCAGCAGACATGCGTACATATTTAATTTGGGTAGCTGTAGAATTTTCAATTTTATAAATAATGGTAATATATGGTCTAGCTTTTTAGATAAAGTTATCACTAGCAATGCTCGTTTCTGCAACATGATTAGCGGATTCAATTGAGTTATATATGTATTCTCCCAGAGAAAGTTACGGTAAGACAAATAAGGGAATATCATTGAGTAGTATAATATGTATAATGTTTTCTTATTTATTGAATTTCTTAAGTAATTAATGATTCCGATATTTCGTGAAATTTTATTACAGATATAATTGATGTATGATTTCCAGTTTAGTTCCTCGTTAAAAAAGACGCCCAAAAACTTAAATTTACTGACACGTTCAATTTGATGTCCAGAAATAGCTACTTCGACATTATCAATTGATCGCTTTCGGCTATTTGGCTTACTGATAACTTAAAATATACTTTGTTTTCTTTATATTCAGTGATAGACGGTTACAACAGAACCATTTATGTATTTTATGTAATTCCTCAGACATGATTTTAATGGTGTCAGAAGGTAAAAAATCACCATACAAAGCTAGATTCATAGCTGGTTCTAGAAGCTGCACCACCAAGCTTCTTTCAACCCTATTGACGAGGGCCCTTCAGGAGGTAAAAGCATTTTGGGAAAGGTATTGCGCCACTATTTTCAAGAACTCTGGCGTTGAATGTATGTGGATATTGAAAAACTCAAAATGTCTTACGGAAGAACTTGATGCTAAAGGTCACATACCGTACAGACATGTATCCACATGGGATTTCTCGACTCTCTATACTACAATCCCTCATCAGGACCTTATTGACCGTCTAAGTTCATTAATAGTATCTGTGTTCAAGAAAACTGATCGTAGATATATTAATGTCGGAAGCCAAAAAGCATTCTTTAGCTCGACTACATACAAGAGATATCATTCATGGGATGTTTCTTTGTTTATAGAGTTGCTTGAATTTCTCATTAAAAATATCTATGTGAAATTTGGCAACACAATATATCAGCAGCATATAGGTATTCCAATGGGTACTAATTGTGCACCCCTGTTGGCTGACCTGTATCTGTTCTCTTATGAATATGACTATATGCAGGCGCTTTCAAAACCGATCCATTCAAAGCCCGTTCCTTCTCATTCACCAAACGCTATATAGACGATCTTCTCGCTGTGGATAATCGCTATATAAATGACGCAGTGAAGGAGATATATCCACCTTCACTGGATTTGAAGGAAACTACAGATAGCCCTACAGGCACATCTTATTTAGATCTCTATCTCTATAAAATGAAGCGGGCATTCTCTCTCGTCGACTTTATGACAAAAGAGATGATTACAATTTCGACATCGTAAACTATCCCTTTCTGGATAGTAATATTCCAGTGGGACCTGCATATGGCGTATACATATCTCGCTTAGTAGCATTTGCTAGATCCTGTGTTAAATGTGATGATTTTAATCAACGTGACAAAACACTGTTGCAGAAACTTATAAAACAGGGCTATTCCACCAAGCGCCTCCACTCAAAGTTTCTCAAATTTGGCGATACATATCGCATGCTGATAGCAAAATACGAATGTAGCGTGCAAGATCTATGGCGTTACGTTTCGTAACTTGTGTCTAATTCTGCTTAACCTGGGGCTAGGGGCCGTATGAACCCATGTACTTCAAGATCCTCATGGTACTCATATGAACAGTCACAATCAAAGCGTGACTGAGATACATCATTCTTTAGATGACGACTCTACAACGAATATTATGGATTAAGAATACTGATCAGCGATACGGATTTGATATTTTGGAACATCATGATGTCTTGCCGGCATCATTGAAAATTGTTGACCGCTTCTCTCTTGCAGGAAACAAGCCTATGTTTATGTATACTTTTGTCTTTTTGAATTTGGTGCTAATACCGTTATATGGAAATGGAATAGGT
>JAVTVY010038832.1:0-16307 GCA_036873755.1 Hanleya hanleyi
CGAGATTTGAGATTTGACTGGTTTGAATTTCATCGCCGGCCAGTCTACCTTTGAAGTTTGGCTGAAATCGACACCGGGTGTGGAAGCGAAAACCGCAGGCTTCCGACACCGACGCGCTGATTCAAAACAACCGCTGGGGATGAAATGTACGAGATTGTGTAATAAACGCAACGACTCGAGAACTCATCCGAAACACCAAAAATGTCCGGGTAACCCTCTACCAGGATTTAGGGATTAGCTGGACTTGTGTAGATAAAAAAAAGTGTCACCTGGTGATTAGAAACACCAGATTATCTTCCAAAATTTGCGCCAAATATCTTATTATAATATCGCAGTATCATGTTATTCCTTCCTATATAACATGATTTATATCTCTAAATCAGTTTTTGTCAAGGAGTAGAAATAGTAGAATATGAAACGGTCATTTTTATTGGCAGGCATGTTGTGTTATATGGGTGGATTACAATGGATTGCCGCAGTTGTCGTGTCACTTTCATTGGTACCGGTATCAAAGTCAAGTGGTGTCGGTGAGTATTTATAATTATTTGTGATCTACACTCGGGATATGTAAAAGTTTTGAATCACTTGATTGGTCCATTCAAATTTTCAAAAAGAAATCCAAGATTTTCATTGGACTGTGGAGAAAACAGGATGAACATCCAACCACACACTAAAATTTTCGGACGCCTGATGCGTCCTTTTGGTGTTCACCGCATTATGGTTCCCAATTCTAATACTCATGACCTCTTCACACACTTAGAAATTTCGGCACTTCTTGTTTCTTTAGAATGACTTGTTCTAAATGGAACCAAATTTGATTCTGTGTGAAACAAATTTCTGTTCTTTGCCTTGTTTCGTACATTAGATTTTGATTCTTGATTTTGGCTCCATCCGTCTGTTGGAATATGGTTCTACGTTGAACCAAATTTGGTTCTTTGTCTGACACACAGGTGAAACCGAATAAAGAACAAAAAATTAATGTACGACACAATACAAAGGACCAAATTTTGTTCCACACAGAACAAAATTGGTTCCCACGTAGAACCAAATATTCCGAAGAACCAAGATATTTCTAAGACTCTGGTGCCCTTCATAGTGTTCGAGCGTGTTCTTGAATATTGGTATTCATATACGGGCAGTTGCATTAAAATATGAAGACCAGTGTGTACATTTTCAATACGATTAAATACACAAACCAATTCAGATTTTGAACTCTATTGTTCAAATTTAATCAACGCAGGATAATTATTAGTCCGAAACATCGGCTAAGAAGTCTAATTTACTTTGCATTGGTTGTTGTTTTTGTTGTTGGACCTGTAATTGGAGATGCCACGCCCTTTTACCCCATGTACACCAATCACACCTAGAGTTTTTCTGAGTCAGCTAATTATACTTCAAGTCCGGATGTTTTCGTTTTGGTTAATACTCAAGACCTGGATTGCCATGGCTGTGATATCAAACGTTATACCTCAAATGTATTTCCATGCACTATAACTGGTTGTCGCTAAATGCTGTATTTATTTTGATGGACTGGTGTTTAGGTTTACACAGAACGCCAGATGACTACAAATTGCGTCTAGTGGATGGCAATGACGAATACTGGGGAAGACTGGAAATTAATATCTATGGAGAATGGGGATCCGTTTGTGATGATGGCTTCGGTACTGAAGAGGCTAATGTTGTCTGTCGTCAGTTGGGGTTTCCCATGTGAGAATGCTATTTTCAACTGAGATATGTATAAGCCGTGAATATAAACTTAATATTACTACTATGTTATATGAACAAATAGACCTTTCCGAAAAGTGTTTTCTCTCTCTGAATAAGTAATGCTCTTTAATGTTAGAGGTATGAACCGCTGTTTCCAAGAAGTAGTTGCCTGGATTAGACAGTAGGACTCCCTGATAAATCAAGATATTAACATACAGTGTCGGCGTACTGCTTCAGCTGTCTCCCCCTCAGTGATTGGTCATTCGACCCCGCCATTTTAAACTGAGACGAGCATTCTCATTGGATCACTATTTATAGAAGCCATCCCAATCTGTATACACAACCACGTGACTGTCTCAGTTGACCGATGACATAGCGCGACCTCGTTTTCGATTTCAAAATCTGCCGTCTAACTGGGAAAATGTTGTTGCTGCATCAGCCCGACATTGACCCTCCGTAGAAGGGTCCAATACTATAGGCTATCGCCTGGCATTCACTTTACCTAAGGCACCCGCAATTATTTGGATTAATATATTGATAGGGTATTTCAGCATATTTATTTGAAAAACTATTCTGTTTTCTAAATAAACAGACAGATCCTGTATACGAGTTCATTAGAGATAATAATATAATATGTAATTAGTGAAGCTATTTCTCGGGAAGTTCTCTGCACCAATACGCCCCTAGTGGAACAACCCGTTCCGATTTAGACTATATATCGTGTTTGTTTACCCTTATCGTTCGACCTCCATGATGAGCACGAGACATGGATATTTACGGATACCTATGTTATTGACTCACTTCCTTTGGCATTTGCATCATGATTTTGTACTGATCTTTTATGTATATCATACTTTGTATCTTCTTCCTCATCTCTGACAAAGCCGTGCCATGTTATTGTACAGAAATCGCACAATATTCACATTATTGTTCCATAACGAAAAACGAGAACCGGATTGATCCCCTCAGCTCCATTCACATAGGGATTCAACAATGATGTTTTAAACAGACTTGTCCGTCTTACCTGCGATGCGCACAAACTTTTCACAGTTTCGTGGAAAAAATATTCGCCCAATATCCACCGGATTACGACCAAGTCACACAGATTTCCAGACCAACGCCCACTTGGAACACATCGTTCACATCGGCTCGCTCATGCCAGGCTGCTGTAACGCTCCTGTCAGAAAAGGCGACTTTATCCAAACCGGCCCAGATATTGGACACAATAGCTCAGTGGTACAAGAACATCTCACCACATTTCCCCGTCACTTGGCGACCTGCTCTGGGTCTCAGACTGTGTGGTCCCACACGGGACATAGATGAGGCTATAACGAGAGCAGCTGCGTGACCAACATCACTGACTTTTCTCTGTCATCCTCGAATGTCAATTCTTCCTCGATGTCATCTTCCCAAGAAGAAGAATAATTTACAGTCTCAGTTGTTGAGACGATTTTCTGTCACGTGGAAGCCCAGGCTTCAGACGATTCACAAGTATTCTGTAGGCCTTGGTTTTACCTGGACAGGTGACCTGTTTAATGTCATAGTTCACCTTCGCAAGGTTTCGCAAACGCACAAGGCCCTCGCCAGAGTCTACCAAACTTTTTCCACTTGTCCACGCTTTACATCTGGCATTTAAAGCCAAACGTTGCCAAACAATACTGTCTCGTGCAGTCTCCGGTGCATCATGTAGACGTTCCCTTACATCATTCACATAGACAGCTGACGAGTCCTTTGAAATCTTAATGTTCTCTTTCTGTGGGCCAGAAACAAGTGAAACATCCTCGGACATGACCGCTTCACAACCATATATAAGCATGAATGGCGTATAACACTTTGACTCATGAATCCTCCTTACACAACATATGTAAGCGTGGATGGTGTATAACCCGTTGATTCATGAACGCTGTCCTGAATGCACACAGAGCATAAGGCAACCACCTGTCGCAATCTTTCTGGTGTTCACTGATGCATTTCGACATGATGGCTATAAGTATCTGTTTGTGGAAAATACTATTTTGTGTACACTTTTTTATGTCGAACAAGTTACAGACTTCCTGCACAAGTTTTGATGTCACGATCAAACAGTAAAAATCGACTGATTACTTCCTCAACTAGCATAGTTGCAATTGTCTCGTCTTCAATTCGAGCACTAGCGAACGTCTGAACCCATTTAGATAATCAGTAAAGATCTGTATATACTCATAACCACCTTCAGTTGCGGGTAGCGGTCCTATTATATCCACCGCAACTATGTCAAACGGTAAACCAACTGGCAACAGATGTAGTCGTGCTCTCACGATCCTTCGGTAGACGACACCGACGTTCACATGATGATATACTTCACTGACACACCATACTGTCTCACCCTGGGTAGCGACTGCTAAAAGACACTCTCATGATATACTTCACTGACACACCATACTGTCTCAACCTGGGTAGCGACTGCTAAAATTACAACACATATAAGGGAAGTGGGAAGAGGTGCCGACATACTGACAGAGCCACTAAAAGGCACTCTCATGATATACTTAACTGAAACCATACTGTCTCACCCTTGGTAGCGACTGCTAGAAAACACTCTACTGATATACGTTACTGATACCTCATATTTCCCCACCTTGCGTAGCGACTGCTAACAATCAGCCTGATGATAAACTTCAAAGGTAACTGACAGGATTCATCACACTAATTAAATTTCATATCGTGCTAGTTATTACATTTTTATCAAATGTTACTTCCACGGTACGTATTTGATCTAAGATGACCATCCTGTCAGGTGCTATTTGCAGCTTGAAATAAATTTCCCATGCTAGTCATTAGTGTTACCCATCAGTAAATAAGTCTTTCCATGTTTTGTTTCACAGAGGAGGGAGAAAGCGTCCATGGATCCATAGTTCTAACGGAAGCATATGGCTTGACGAAGTTCACTGTGTGGGAAATGAAAGTCGATTGATTGATTGCGAGCATAACGCGATCGAGGTGAACGACTGTTCCCATTATGAGGACGTCACCGTTCAGTGTGAGTGAAACAATAGCATGTTGCAGATAGATATACCCGATTTGTGAAAGGATCCGTGTGCATGTTTTTTGTTGTCTTTTTTTGCATTTCTCCCCCCGCCCCCAAAAACAACATCATACACACTTGCAATTCTGAAACTAACATGAATTGTCCATGGACAACTATATCGGGGAATACGTTGTCGGACGATAAAAGTGGTTGTCCAGGTTTTATCGCTATTATATCTAAGCCGTATTAAAGTTTGTCCGTCACATTGGAGTAGTTGTCCAGTATCAGGCCTCAGCATGTAACAGTGTAAAGTGACCCAGTAAGGCAATGATAGTATGCGTATTCAACCAATGAATTATTTTAACCCTACCATGTCTGGGTGTTTTGGAGTCTGTACCCGCCTGAGGGCGGGCGGGTTGGCGCATTTCGACGCTCAATTTATTTTTTTATCCCTTGGGGTTGAAACTTTCCATACTATATATCTGAGTCAAACTCTATAACGAAATGCAAATTAAATACAAGATGGCCACCACCATGACCGCACAATGACGTCACATTTTTGAAAGTCAGTTTTCGTCTTTTTTGAATGATTTTCCGATTTTCCTTAGTTTTCTATATTTTACCTCAAAAACTAATCAATATAATAGGGAATAGTTAATTTTGGCAAAATCAATTACTTTTGAGTAAGCAAATAAAATTTTGTTAAATATGCAAAAAAAATTGTGAAAAAGTATGAGTATTGTCAAAAACGAATCATATAGTTTGCTCATGTTTGGGTGACCATGGCCGTATTTGGTATTGCTGAGTGACAGATATCAAGGAGATAATTCTAGAGATAACCCGTATGGACTTTTCAATATGTTGTATTTCAACTTCTTAGTCGCGCATATCCTTAGGTGTATGCTTGGACCAGTTCAGCAACTTCAATTTGGAGTCAAAATGCAGGAGCAGATACACAGAAAAAAGCATTTCTTAAAAATTCAAGGAATATTCCCAGACTATTACACCAGCGGAATATTCCTTAATATAACTAAGGAATATTCCCCACCATGTTAAGGAATTCCATATGCTACGGAATATTCCTTGTTGAAGTTTAAAGAATATTCCGCTGGTGTAACAGTCGGGGAATATTCCTTACATTTTGAGGAATTTTTCTTTCAATGTACATATTTTGGAACAATGCAGTCCTATCAATTTCGTTAAAAATTTGATAAAAAAATCGTAACATGGCAGTGTGACTAATGTCACAGGACCTAAGAAGTAGGGTTTGATATGAGATGATTGCAATTTCGACATCATAAACTATCCCTTTCTGGATAGTAATATTTTAGTGGGACCGGCATATGGCGTATACATATCTCGCTTAGTAGCATTTGCTAGATCCTGTGTTAGATGTGATGATTTTAATCAACGTCACAAAACATTGTTGCAGAAACTTATAAAACAGGGCTATTCCACCAACCGCCTCCACTCAAAGTTTCTCAAATTTGGCGATACATATCGCATGCTGATAGCAAAATACGAACGTAGCGTGCAAGATCTATGGCGCTACGTTTCGTAACTTTTGTCTAATTCCGCTTAATCCCGGGGCTAGGGGCCGTATGAACTCATGTACTTCAAGATCCTCATGGTACTCATATGAACAGGCACAATCAAAGCGTGACTGAGATACATCATTCTTTAGATGATGACTTTACAACGAATATTATGGATTAAGAATACTGATCAGCGATACGGATTTGATATTTTTGGAACATCATGATGTCTTGCCAGCATCATTGAAAACTGTTGACCGCTTCTCTCTTGCAGGAAACAAGCCTATGTTTATGTATACTATGATTGTCTTTTTGAATTTGGTGCTAATACTGTTATATGGAATATGGAATAGGTCTTTGGATTATGGACGCGAATATTCTCTAATGGACGACGGCTGGATTATGAATGACGGACTAGACGCTTGTAATTAAGTGTGTACCTTGACCTAAGACTGACCATTAGATTACGTCAGGTCAAACTGCATGCCATTGACCTAATTAAGCGCAATTTCATGGTCTTAGGAGGCATCAGGACATAGGAGCCAAATTCGATGGTTATAGGTCACCTAAGTAGGTCAAATTGTCATCAAAATTAGATCAGCCCAGAACTTGCTGGTAACAGTTCCCTAATGCACGTTCATGCCAAAATCAAGGTTCTTGTCTCAACGGTTCTCCTTATATTGCCGGCGAAAGTATTCAGATGGACTGACTCACTGACCCACTCATTACCGGACAATTTGCAAATGAAAGCCTACTTCGTAGGAAAATTTAAAAAAACCCAGCACAAAATTCTGATCTAGAAAACATGTTCAGAACTGTTTACCTCCGACATACGATTTAAAGAGCCCTTGCCCTATAGGACTATACCTCTCAGTACTACTACTGACATTGATGTTGCATTCGATGCAAACCTGGTGTGAAGGAAACATTCGTTGTGTAATATTGGCATTTGCTGTACCGCAACAATATCAAAGTGATTTGATTTTACCGAATATATACTTTTCTGTGTTTATGTCAATTGACATTCTAATCTTGTTTTATTTTCCGATGCGGATCTGGGATATGTGTATCTACGGTTCTTTAATGCTTATGTGGGGCATTCTATCTAATACAAATTGAACAGCCTACAGTTTGAATTGTGATATGACAATATGTAATGTCGAAGATATTTTGATTGACCGCTATTCAGGTTTCCATAGTACATCCCAGGATTACGAACTGCGGCTTGTGGATGGATATGACGAATACTGGGGAAGACTGGAAGTAAACATCTATGGAGAATGGGGAACCGTCTGTGATGATGGTTTCGGTGCAGAAGAAGCTAATGTGGTCTGTCGTCAGTTGGGCTTTCACATGTATGCATATTTATAACAGCTGTCTTTTGTACTAGAACATACCCGTAGAAAAATTATCATTGAAGAAATAACGCACTTCATTAGTTTATTAATTAGTTTACGATGTCGGTCACTGCAAAGGCAATAATTGGCAGCTGGAGTTCAATATTGATGAATTATAAACTGTCTGAACGAAAAGAGTTAATAGTAACGGTTGGTGTGTAATCAAGAAGACAATGAAATACACGGATGTTGCATTATTTATGTACAGTGAAAAATATTAAGTAACACGATGGCTGTTTAAAGGCCTGTTATGCAAATGATCTCACGTAAAAACTTCACAAAGGAAATTGCTGTAAACGCAGGCATATTGTATGGCGTTTACATAATTTGAAGTGGGAGTCAGAAATCATGAGGTTTTGACAACATGCAAGACAGAGGGAGAAAAAACAGACATAGACACACAAACAGCATAGAGAACCTCCAATAACATGGTGGTGGTGTTGCGACGGAATTCTGAACTGGGTTAGGATTTTTGGATACGCATTCCTATTCAATGCAGCGCAGTGCAGATGTGAGCCATGACAGACAAACGTACGAACATTTCATCAGCTGTGACAGGCATACGAACATTTCAGGCCGGCTCTTTCAGTAATATTTTGATTATTGACTGACCTTCTTGCTGACCGTGTGACATCAGACTCATCGTTTGACTTTCTCCATCCATGGACATGAATCCTGCTTATTGACTGACCTTCTTGATGAGCTTGTGACATGCGCATCGTTTGACTTTCTCCATCCATGGACACGTACCCTGCTTATTGACTGACCTTCTTGATGAGCTTCTGACATGCGCATCGTTTGACTTTCTCCACCCATGGCGTCGTACCCTGCTTATTGACTGACCTTCTTGATGAGCTTGTGACATGCGCATCGGTTGACTTTCTCCATCCATGGACACGTACCCTGCTTATTGACTGACCTTCTTGATGAGCTTGTGACATGCTCATCGTTTGACTTTCTCCATCCATGGACACGTACCCTGCTTATTGACTGACCTTCTTGATGAGCTTGTGACATGCGCATCGTTTGACTTTCTCCATCCATGGACACGTACCCTGCTTATTGACTGACCTTCTTGATGAGCTTCTGACATGCGCATCGTTTGACTTTCTCCATCCATGGACACGTACCCTGCTTATTGACTGACCTTCTTGATGGGCTTGTGACATGCGCATCGTTTGACTTTCTCCATCCATGGACACGTACCCTGCTTACTGACTCACCTTCTTGTAGAGCTTGTGGCATGCGCATCGTTTGACTTTCTCCATCCATGGACACGTACCCTGCTTATTGACCGACCTTCTTGATGAGCTTGTGACATGCGCATCGTTTGACTTTCTCCATCCATGGACACGTACCCTGCTTATTGACTGACCTTCTTGATGAGCTTCTGACATGCGCATCGTTTGACTTTCTCCATCCATGGACACGTACCCTGCTTATTGACTGACCTTCTTGATGAGCTTCTGACATGCGCATCGTTTGACTTTCTCCATCCATGGACATGTACCCTGCTTATTGACTGACCTTCTTGATGAGCATGTGACATACTCATCGTTTGACTTTCTCCATGGACACGTACCCTGCTTATTGACTGACCTTCTTGATGAGCATGTGACATACTCATCGTTTGACTTTCTCCATGGACACGTACCCTGCTTATTGACTGACCTTCTTTATGAGCATGCGACATACTCATCGTTTGTCTTTCTCCATGGACACTTGCCCTGCTTATTGACTGACCTTCTTTATGAGCATGTGACATACTCATCGTTTGTCTTTCTCCATGGACACGTACCCGGCTTATTGACTGACCTTCTTGAGCATGTGACATACTCATCGTTTGACTTTCCTCATCCATAGACACGTACCCTGTTTATCGACTGAGGTTCTGGGCATGATCATCGCTTGACCATCCTCAGAGACCTTACCTGCTTATCTACTGACCGTTTTTATGCATATGTGACATGCTCTTTTTCATGGACATGTAGACCTACCATGACAAATACTCTATTAATTCACTAAACTTCTTGACGTATCGTCGTTTGGCTTTCCTCGGGGGCATACCCTGGTTATCTACTGACCGTGTTTATGCACATCTGACATGCTTGTTTTCATGGACATGTAGACCTACCATGACAGATACCCTATTAATTCACTAAACTTCTTGACGTGATCATCGTTTGCCTTTCCTGGGGGGCATACCCTGGTTATCTACTGACCGTTTTTATGCACATCTGACATGCTTGTTTTCATGGACATGTAGACCTACCATGACAGATACCCTATTAATTCACTAAACTTCTTGACGCGATCATCGTTTGGCTTTCCTCGGGGGCATACCCTGGTTATCTACTGACCGTTTTTATGCACATCTGACATGCTTGTTTTCATGGACATGTAGACCTACCATGACAGATACCCTATTAATTCACTAAACTTCTTGACGCGATCATCGTTTGGCTTTCCTCGGGGGCATACCCTGGTTATCTACTGACCGTTTTTATGCACATCTGACATGCTTGTTTTCATGGACATGTAGACCTACCATGACAGATACCCTATTAATTCACTAAACTTCTTGACGTCATCATCGTTTGCCTTTCCTGGGGGCATACCCTGGTTATCTACTGACCGTTTTTATGCACATCTGACATGCTTGTTTTCATGGACATGTAGACCTACCATGACAGATACCCTATTAATTCACTAAACTTCTTGACGTGATCATCGTTTGGCTTTCCTGGGGGGCATACCCTGCCTATCTACTGGCCGTTTTTATGCACATCTGACATGCTTGTTTTTCATGGACATGTAGACCTACCATGACAGATACCCTATTAATTCACTAAACTTCTTGACGTGATCATCGTTTGGCTTTCCTCGGGGGCATACCATGGTTATCTACTGACCGTTTTTATGCACATCTGACATGCTTGTTTTCATGGACATGTAGACCTACCATGACAGATACCCTATTAATTCACTAAACTTCTTGACGCGATCATCGTTTGGCTTTCCTCGGGGGCATACCCTGGTTATCTACTGACCGTTTTTATGCACATCTGACATGCTTGTTTTCATGGACATGTAGACCTACCATGACAGATACCCTATTAATTCACTAAACTTCTTGACGTGATCATCGTTTGGCTTTCCTGGGGGGCATACCCTGCCTATCTACTGGCCGTTTTTATGCACATCTGACATGCTTGTTTTCATGGACATGTAGACCTACCATGACAGATACCCTATTAATTCACTAAACTTCTTGACGTGATCATCGTTTGGCTTTCCTCGGGGGCATACCCTGCTTATCCACTGACCGTTTTTATAATCGAATTGATTTCCGGGAAAAACGCTCTAGGCCTACGCATCTCCGGAGATCTGGGGCATCAGAGGTTCCGGGGCCTAGGCGGATCCCTGGACCCTCGCCTGTTGGGCTGTGAGCATTTCCTTGTTTTATCTTGGTGAGAATAAAACGTATCGGTAGGTGTATTGGTTTCCCTTCCATGAACTAAAAGTCATCGTTTTGTACGTGTTAACCCATCCTCCCCACCCCTCGCCCTGGGCAGTGGCTAACAAGCGTCTTTGTCATCCTAATAGATAACTTCATTTTGTTATACATATATTACATTGCTATCAAATCTGATTCCTATAATGCCAGGTGCTAGTTGGTGCTATATGTAGTGTTGGTCCATATTTTGTATTTTAGAGGAGGGAAAGTGACTCGACTGATCCCTGGTGACCGCACTAGACATAACAGCATATGGCTTGACGACGTGCACTGTGTGGGGAATGAAAGTCGACTGATTGATTGCCAGCATAACTCAATCGGCACGCATAACTGCGACAATGATGAGGACGCTGTCGTTCAGTGTGAGTACAAACCTGTATTGCAGAACACTATTCGTCATTTGTGAAAGGACCTGGTAGACGTCATAATATTATCGCTCTGTCCTTTTATTTCCATCTAATGAGAAGCAAATTAACTAGGCGGCTGCACTTGCATTCGTCGAACCATTTGGGTACACTTCGCCATCCATAATATGACTTTCGAATCGTGTGTCTGCATTATCGCGGAGCGATAACCGGTACTTTACCGGATTCTGTTCGGCCTTCATCCGGCGGAGAACAGACTCGAGAAATCTGATAAATTACAGGTTTTCATACCATTTCTGAAACAGATATTGCCTGGGCTTACAAAGTATATAGGTATGTATAACTTTCGTATCATCCAAGAGGGGACCGCACTGCGGTGGTCTAATGGTTAGAGCGTCGGCCTCGTAAGCGGTAGGTACTGGGTTCGATCCCAGGCCGGGTCATACCTAAGACTTGAACAATGGAACTTGTTGCTCCCTCGCTTACGCTCAGCATTAAGAGGATAGAACAAGGACTGGTTCGCTCGGTGTCAGTATAATGTGACTGAGTGGGGTGTCATGTCTGCCTACGGCATGATATTTCAGTGGGACAGCACTATAAAATGGCAGCATTAGATCTGCTCTGTTACAAGTAGGTACCCCTGCCCCCTCCCTCCCCTCCCTTCCCTTCCCCGTCGTGATATAGCTGAAAAAATGTTGAAAGCGACGTTAAACCCTATTCACTCACTCACTCACTCACTCACTCACTCATCCAAGAGGTGTGGTGGATCTGAAATTTTGAACAAGTAGTTCATCGCATGACTCGAAAATGGCGAGTTACGTTGGGGTTACGTCGGTAGACTTTAGGTGATTGGCTGACGAAGTCACGTGGTATTGATTTCTGGAAATTGCAGTTGCCGAAAGTAGGCTGAAAATGGATACACACGATTCCAGGGTCAGTCTTACCGCGTATAGATGACCGAGATGGTTACAGGTTGTCGGCGAATAGCCTATTCCACTAGACTCTTGTACAGTCCCTTTACACGCAAGAAGACTATGTGCCACACGAGGGATCACGGATGTGACTGATTATGTACGTTTCATAGACCGAGTATTAAATTTCCAGTATCAGCTCATCTCCCGTGATGTAACGCTCGATTTTTCTTATGAATCTGCGCGATCCCGACACATACCAATCTTACTGCGCAACTACGTCACGTCATGTGTTATAAGTGGAGAGGCGGTGGTCACTGCATTCTAGCTAGTGCAGTGTAATCATGCACACTAATAGTAAACGCTTGTTTAGGTACCAGTAACGAATTACATTTTATCATTACAACTTTTGCACTGTATCAGTACAAGATTCTGTTCTTTTTACGCGAGTCTTGTTGTCATAAAATATGTGATATTGCAGGTCTTGCGGATGATGATTTCAGCATCCGGTTAATTGGTGGATCAAGCAACACGTCTGGTCGTCTAGAAGTGAAACTTCACGGCACATGGGGTACGGTGTGTGATGACAGTTTTGAGGAAAAAGATGCAGATGTTGTGTGTCGTCAGCTCGGAACATCGGCGTATGTATTTGACGATAGTAGAATACTATGTATCAATGTATTTGATGTTACCTATGAGCACACTAGTATGGAAGTAATATTCTAAGACAGTGACAAAGCTGTGTGTAGTTACCATATCCGTAGTATAGAGGTTCATATTCATGATGGAGTCGGCAATGTTCATGGCTAGAACGCCAACTGACTAGATAATGAGGGTATGTCCGGTACCTGGGCAGACTCAAGTATCAAGTATAGTATGTTCAAAAAATGATGTTATAGAGATCGCACATTCTGTCAACATTTGTGTTCAGTTGATGGCCTTTCAGCTCAAGGCCCTGGTTTTGTTTCCATTTGACCATGAGAAGGAACTAGTGCTCATATAAACTTTCACTTGGGAATCGTCTATATTTATTTGTACATGATAAAAGGATATTATTGAAAAGGGTTTGAAGAATGGCTTTCGCTTAAATGTGACACTATATGCTCGATGTAAACTGTCCCCATTGATTATCATGCTATCGCCGTCAATTTGACGTACCCATGGTATCATCGTCACTTCGATCAACTCATTCCATGTCTCTCAAGGAGGGATGTGAAATAGATTTGAAGTGGAACCATTTCTTAATTGTAGGAGGTGGGGAATTAAAGTATCTGCTCAGGAGAAGTATGGCCAGGGAACTGGACCTGTGTTAATCGATGATATCCAGTGTTCGAACTACGCTAATAGCATAGCAGATTGTGGATTTGCGAACAGGGATAGGATAGACTGTGGACACTCAGAAGATGTAGGTGTGGAGTGCTATCGAGGTGAGCCATCTTTTCCCCGTGAGCTAGATCACACCCTGCATACCAAACGGCTGCTCCAACTTCCGCCGGAGGGTCAACTTCCGCCGGAGGGAAATTACAAATTAGAGAAGCTAAATAAGTTAAGATTTTTCATTTTTTGGATAGTTTTCACGTATTTACTACTCGACAATTGAATGAGAAAATGTTCTCAATGGGACGCGTCAGCAATTCGTGTGAAATTTTCAACTCGTCCTTGTATTATTTTTTAATTACAATTCATTTTATCTGACATTAAGAGCTAGATTGCAACATAACAGTGATTAGATGCTTAAAAAATCATCTATCTTTGTATCCTTAGCCAAATAAGTTATAGATATATGAAGAATAGTTCCTTAACAGCAGGCTGATAGCTTGTAGTTTCAAATAGTGCAATGTACTTCGGTCAATGTTAGATTTTCTAGCCCATGCATGTTCGTATATGATACAAATACCGCCGGAGGAACATGTCTCGAAGATACGATTACCGCCGGAGGATCTAATCTCTAATTGCGTTTGTCTATGTACACGATCAGGCCACTTTACTATATGTTAACCATGCAGACATAGCCATGATCATCACTAATTTTATCCTCGACATTCACGCCCATCGTGCCAAGGCGTTCTCGTCAGCATTGTAATTTTCCGGTCTCTTTGGCGAATCATTCTCCCCTGTGTAACCCCCTAAATTGTCGGTGAGACAACCAAATTTCTGACAGTATGAGAGAATGTTGCGAATGTGTATCCGTCAGATACAGTCTAGGTATCGGATAACCCTTAAACACTGTTGAGAGCATCTATTTAGAGCACCATTAAGCGTTTCTGAACAAGAAGTACCGTAATAGATAACCATTTCTGAGTTTATTGAGTTGTTTAAACTACACGGTTTATGGAAAAATTAGGTAATAAAGATAGGATTTGGTTAGATTATATTGGGTCTGATTTTAGTTAGACTGGGGATCGGCTAGGCCCCGGAAGCTCTGGGGTTCTAGGCAGCGGGAGACGCATTCTGGCCAATTCCCAATGGATAAAATCGCAAATCATCTCTCAATTATTGCTCGTATTGTGATATTTTTTGTGTTTTTTTGTGAGGGTTCCTGGAATTGTTTTTGAAAATCTAAACGTGAAATGGCGTGTTCTGGCATTTTGACAGCTATTTCCCACTTTCGAGAACTGTATTTTTTAGACTGATGTACAACGAAAAGTAGAATGGATTTTGAAATGGAATTAATCACTTTTTATGGTCTCTACTGAGGAATTTTTGCATTTTGACGGAATATTTGGACTTTTGTAGAGTGAACTAACGGAACCAACTTTCTTCTCTCTGGTAGGTCGGGGATATTCTTAAATCTAGATTTAAAATTGTGCTTTCTAGAGTGTACAGCCTATTTTCGACTTTTCGACCGCAGCCTGGCCCCCGCCCCCCTAAATATTTTCGCTATCTCTAAGGCTAGAGGGCTGAAACTTACCACACTATATCTTTGGGTCAAGCTCTAGAAGAAAATGCAAAAAAAATCCAAGATGGCCGCCATGATGACGCCACAGACGTCATTTTCTAAAAGAGCATTTTGAACGATTTTGGGTAAAAATTTTCGAATTTGTTTACTTTGTTTTTTCTTCGCAAAAACTGCATGATAAATTAGTAAATAATAATCTGGTATGAAATAAAATAAGTTTTGCCCACTTTTCTATACAGAAAAGTAAAAATATGACGAAAACATCACTTTTTCTGGTACCCCACATGGCCACCATTTTGAAATTACCAATGACCCTCTGCTCGTGAGGTTATGTAAATAGGCTCAAAATGATAATAATGATAATCTATAACGTGACGAAGTTTCTGCTCTGCATTTTTTGGCATTCCGGAGATATCGCAGAAAGTTTGTTAGGGGGGGGGGGGGCATTTTGACACTCCCTCCCCCAGGACTGGTAGGGTTAATGGGGGAAGGGAGGGAGCGGAAAAAATCAGGGGATGTTTTTTTGTGATGCTAAGACATATGGTTTCAGTAAAATGCATAGAATCGCGTTGAATCAATATGCGAATTTTTGTGTAATTTTTGAAGAACTGTGGCGAAAACATCACTTTTCTGGTACCCCCAATGTCCGACATTTTGAATTTACCCATGATCCTCTGCTCGGGGGGTCATACAAATAGGTTCAAAATGACCCCAATATGATAATCGGAAAAGTCACGGAGTTTCAGCTCTCAATCGTTCCGCAGATACGAGCAAAAATCAACAAGGGGGAGGGGCGTAAAGTGCCCCCCGCCAGGCCTGGTAGGGTTAAGGTACAGGGGCGTCGGAAGCAAATTCAAAGTGGTACAGCCACTATCCTATCACTTTAGGCGAGAGTCCAGGGGCCGCCAGAAGCTTAATCACAAGATCCGGTACGGACCGGGAAAGGTAGAATGCACCCAGAAACAACCT
>JAVTVY010038833.1:0-16536 GCA_036873755.1 Hanleya hanleyi
ATATGTAGGTGAGAAAAATTAATCTGTGATTAGATTATGAGAGACATCATCATTGAGAAGCATACCAATATATTCCTCCAGCTTCAGTGGTTTTTCTTCTAAAACAAGAAAATATGTCAAGTACAACAAGAGTTTGAAATGTCAAACGTCACCCTTTTATTTGCATGTCACCATCCCATAAATACATTAACAATTTACCCATTACATATGGACTATGCAGACTGGTGATATACTGATTTTTATTACATATATAAACTCTGGAGTAAAATGTCAGCCACTGGAAGTGTATACCAAGGCTATGAATAACCATATTCAGATACTGGAATTCAATTTAATTCAACAAATTAAGAGGAGATGAAATTAATGAGTAAGGAAAGTTCTACAATAAATGGATCACAGAAAGTGAGGAAACAGAAACTTTTCATAAGATATTTTCATATTTCCACTTAACAATTTGATAATTCTGACATTTGATAAGAGAATGAAAATCTTTCTCTGTTTATATGTATATTAATCTATCAGTAATGCCCGTCTCTGACCTATCTTCCTTTCCATACCACATTATGGAAAAATTTTCTACATGGGAAAATTACATTCTGATGAGCCCAAACTCCTGAGATTTATCATAGTTCCATGTGCTAAATGTGTTCAATGATTCAATTTTTATCCTGCACAGCAAGGGATGTATATGATTTAAAAGTACAAATTGTCTGGATTTTTCCATGTCACTTATTTTTTTTAGGCTTGTCAAAATTTGAAGACAGGATTGGAGCTGATTTAATTGTTATACATGTTCCATAGTATACAATGTACTAACTGTTCATTGTACTTGCACAATTTTCCATACAGTAATAAAAGGTACATAAATATATATGACATACAACAACAGCCCTGACTAAAAACTCAGTACCTTATTGTCTGGTTGCTTAGTTTCAATTGTCTCCTCTTTCTCAATAAATGCATCTAATTCTTTCTCAAAATCATCCTCGTAAATATCGGTCTGCTTCGTTGGCTCATATCTTGCAACTTCTACTGCAGTCATGGTTCTCTCTCTGTTAAATATTGAAAAGAACGAAAAAAAGTAAGATCATTTCACATATAGAATAGAATCCCAAATGTACAGCAACCTCAAAGTTACTTCAGATATCAGATAAGATATTTTGAAAGTAATTTCTGTTCTTTCTCACCATACTGTCATCCTTTCATCCATGTACGTATTAACCATCTTCTGTGCTGTCCCCCGACACTACACCGGAATGGAATCTCTACATTGAATGAGATGTACTTTTACATGTATATTGGTAGCTACATGTATGCTGTTAAACAGTGGAAATATTTAATCAAATATGTATTATGGACAATCAAGTCCACACATGTATGCTATACAATACAGCAAGATCAGCATGCAAAGATAATTAGAGAGTGTAATCAATACTTTTCCTCAATAAAGATATGAGATTCAATACTCCTTTATCTACCAAGTAGGCCAGTGCTGATAATGCTTATTTAATTAGATTACCTGGTTAACCAAGCCATTTAATAATATAGATAACATAGAATATTTTGCCTAGTGTGCTATTAATGGTTAACCCAGTTCTACTGGCATGACTGGAGCCTTCCCAATATCAGTTTTACCAGAGACCATAAAATAAATGGTTTACATGTTTTAGGGGATCTATCTATTTTTACCATATGAGTCTGAAGGTCACAGACAGGTAACCACTGTGTGTCAATCCGCTGTGTTTCCTGACAAAAATATTACAGAATAGAAGGCCTCCATAAAATAAGGGCCGAGAGACGATGATTATTTTTTTGTATGCTTCTAGAATACAATTAGATAAATAAGTTTTTAAAATTTAGCAGCTGTACTGAACACGGATCTGCAGATATAACTTGTACATTCAACTACAGATCACAAAATCAGAGATTATTACATCAGAAAGGGGCATAACTCCATAAAATATGGGCCGATACAACTAATCTTTTTGTAGGCATCTAGACTAGAATTGGATAAAAAAGTTTCCTCATAATTTGGTAGCTGTACCAAACACAGTTAATTATATATAACTGGTTACATTCAAGCATATATATCACAAATCAGAGATAACTGCATCCGAAAAGGGGCATAACTCTGTAAAATAAGGGCTGAGGCGAGTAATTTTTCGTTGGCTTCAAGAATACAACAATTTTAACAAGTTTCCAAAATATAGTAGCTGAATCAAAGACAGTTCTGCAGATATAGTTGATTACATTCAAGAATATTATATAGGACAGAAATAGAAACTATCTGTAAAGGCGCATACCTCTGCAAAATATGGGCCGAGGGGATCCACTTTCAATAGGCGTCTGATTTAGCACTAGATAAAATTTGATGGTTGTGTCTGAAGTGGTTTTTCCAAAAATGCGGTAACGGACGGACGGACATACATGGCAATGACAATTGGTGAGAGTGACAGTGACACTGAAGCAATCGTGTTTATCTCAAAACCCCATGTATCGTAAGCCTCCAAATACATACAATTGGAGATGGTCACAAAGTCATATGAAGATGGGGAAATCACTGATTAAATCATCATGGGTGATATCTGCAGTCCTTGTTCCAGAACATTGAATTTATAAGAATTTCTCCTATAGGAAATCTTCCTCCCTCAATTTCATTCCCCAGTATGGTCAAATGAATTCATGAATCAAGGAATATGACCACAAACAAGTAGTTACAGTAACAAATAACTCCCTTGGCTTAGGTTTTACCTTAGTAAATCAAAAATTAATTTTGTTTAACATGTTTAAGGGGGATTTATACCCGCAAATCTGATTAATCAAAGTTTCCCATCCCTTGTAGGTATTTTGACGTTTTATTCCCAATGGTTTGGAGTATGTTCATGAATATTCACCCACTTGTCTATCTCGACACGAGGAAGATATTGAAAGAAGAAAAATGAAAAAAAAAACAATAAAAATCTTATTTACATTTATTTTGTACGTAATTTTAGTCAATGGGAATTTCTATTGGGCTTAACCCAGTTTAAAGAACCCCAAATTCACCATCAAATTGATCTACAAGTGTCAAACAATAGTACTGGACCACTACTGTCCCCATGTATCTCTCATTTTCAAATGGCAAGGCCTGATTTTGAGGGAGGAATTTTAGTATTTTATTACTGTTGACAGCAATCCATGTGAAGTTGGAATCTATTGAGTGAGTCACAGGATGGAGCTACTTGTGAGGAACCATTGTGAATTACGGTAATTTCCCTATTAATTCACCTTCCAAATTTAATTCGAAAACGGACGATTTTTCCGCTGTCGTGATTTTGTCCATCCTAATAAAACGAAAACGGGAGCATTTTCAATATACCCGTGAAATAAAGATTGAAAAATATCAAATATCTTTTTGTCAACCAGCATTCCTTTATTTGAAAAACACGGTGAATATTTTCCGAGAAAGCAGAACTGCGTGCGAATGAATTCTGTTTGAACGGAACGTAAAAATCACCGACAACGATGGTCGACGTGACACGCTCTTTTCAGGGTTCACAACAACAACGTTGACATACCGAACGACTCGAACATGGAATAGTACTCTAATATGTGTTACGTGTATAGTTTTATATTTCCAGAATATTCTTTCAATTCCATGTCAGTTAGGTTTCATAATATAGATCATAGCTAATACTGAACAAAAAGGAAGGAATACGTTCAATGTTTTGGCCTGCTTTTACGATGGACGCGAATTTACGGATGTCAGCTCAAAAATCTGCATGATCTTGCTGAACTTGTCACTCGATCAATATGCTTGACTTCCTCAAATAAAATTAGACGCCTTTATCAGGGTAGAGGAGATTTTCTGACATCATACACTGCCTTTTATGGAAACTATGATGAGATATCAAAGTTAATAAATACGATCAAGTGCGACCACGGCAAAGCGGTCCGCCATTTTGGACTTCCGTGAAAGTCGGCGCGACATTTAATTCGAACACTCGCGTTTTTCTAGAATTCGCTCAACAAATAATTCGAAAGTAGCCAATTTTTGGAGTGGTGAGTTTCATCACTACATCGCGAATTAATAGGGAAATTACCGTAATCAAATTTCAAATTCAGCTCTGCACTGACAAGTGATATCTTGCGAGTGCTATTAGTTGAAAATCTTGATTTGAATAGTGTGAGGCATCATAATTCCAATAAGAGTTTCATGTGTTTGATCGTAGTGATATACTGAAAAAAGAATCTTCTACATTTCAGGACTTGGGCATTGAGATCATGCATACATATAGAATTCATGTGACTAATTTCATCAAATTACTTAACTTTGGGCTTTTTACTTCATCTGTTTGGGTTTTTTTTATCATCATATACAAAGTTTAAAATAGAAATCTAGATAATTCATACCAAAAAATTACTTTTTCTGAAACCGTGCTGTGACAATCTGCAAACTCCACAGCGCTTCAGCAGGACCAGTCACAACAACAGCAACAAGCATATAGGATGGAATTGTAAAATGAATTATCTCAGACAAATATCACTAAACAAGAGTGCATAACAATAGATCAGTTGTTCTATTAGCTGGCAATGATTAAAATTGCTATAACATGGTCTGGCACCTGTTTTTCCTAATAAATTTATTTCTGTACTCGGTTGCGTCAAAACTTTCTGAAACTTTAGTATGTGTTGTGAAATGTGTTGTGAACTAGACATCCTCCGATAATATCTGAAAATCTGGCACCGTGAATATGTACTTTTTATTTATTTATGGCGATTTATCTGTATTTCTTAACGTTGATCTCATGGGAGCCATACCACAGTTATGGGTGGACACAGTCAGCTGCAAATCAGAGATGTACTAGGCAATAAGTTCTCCATTATGCAGGAGTCAAGCGAAACCTCCACCCCCACAACCTTCGGGGTTGAGTGGGGACTTAGCATATGAGAGTTATTAAAATGCTTCAACGCCCTACCCCCTTGGGCAAAACATTGAAGTGAATCCCCACCTAAACCTCAACCAAATACAATTTATGTCCCATCCCTATGTAAAAGAAATATTAACTGAATCCCAACACGACTGAAACATTTATCCATGGCAGACTGTCTATTGTTATGTCGTTGACCCGATTTTACTGTCAAAATTACTAGATAATTCTGATAGTGTCCGGCGTTTTTTTTTTAAGTGCGATTTATTTTGTGTCATCGGAATTTACCACAGAATTACGAACATCTGGCTGCATGGGAGTGGGATATATACAACAAAGAGGGAAATAAAATTAACCATGGTGATTCTATTCCAACAGCCGAAAATGTATTTCAAACAACTGAATTATGAATGGATTTACAGATATACAACCACAACACAACTTGGACCAAATACAATGTCAAACTTTGTCAAACATGTCAAACAGGGACCTTCCAGTATCTGGCAGGATAATTCCATGTTTTTCAAGTGACTTCTTGCAAAGCCACATTCTTGCAAATTTGCTCATTTTCGACTACAATATTTGGATTAAAAGCTTCTAGATCATCATTTTAACATACCTATCATTTGATTTGAGCGGCCTGCATCTTTAGTAAGCCGATAATCAAGGTTTAACGCCGTTTTTTTCCACTTCTCTGCACTGCGTGTTTTGTTGTCAGGTACCCTTGGCAATAAATAGGCGGAAGTGCCCGAATTACGAAAATAACATGCGGAGCTTTCCAGCAATTATATTTCCAGTGAATTCTAATGTCTCCTCTGTATATGTTCTCAAGATAAATGTAGATAAATTTACTAAGTTCTTGAAATTCAAGTTTATAGCATATTGGGAACACAATAATAAATCTGCTTATACGAAAATGAATTTAGCGTTTAGCTTTGCAACCGGCGAAGTCGACGTGGGCAAGATGGTGATGTTTGTAAATTTGAGTTTTAGCTGTCTGCTTGTTTCGGTGTTTGTTTGTGTGTATGCAACCGATGACACTTGCTACACATACGGGGGAGGTCACGTTTATCCCCAAGAAACCAGACGGACATCTGGGCATACCATTCAGTGGAGCCAAGCTGTCAGTAAGTGATGCATTGAATTTGATGTATTTGTAGTACAACGTCAACAACAGCCCCCCCCCCCCCCACCTTCCATGATTTAGCCACATCCTCACCATCATTATTTTTTAATTCGATTGTGTCTTCTATCATAATTGAGATTATTATGTCAAATAATAATAATAAAAATAATGTATACCTTGATCTGAGTGTCGCACTTGACACGGATAACACTATGTATAAACTGTTAACTCTCTGTACTAAAACTCTACTGTATTAACTCTCTGTACTACGTATGATCGATGGGTTTCGCTCAAGGATCAGGGGCTGACTTCAGCGGCAATTCGCTGTAATATGCCGATGTTGTCCAGATATTTGCACAGCGCTTTTGTTAAAGCGAATCACCATGGTTTAAGGGTCTGAGATAGACATCAGACATGTCAGATCAAAATAACACTGACACCATAAGGCCTCCTGAAATGTTTTTTACCATATTTAATCTGTGTCATGGTCTGACTTTTCTGCTTTCATGCAGTGATTAACTCCCTCGGAGCATTGATAATCATCAGTTGAGCTTGATGCTTGGGTTTGCCGAATGCTATTTTTGATACCCCTGAGCTAATTTTTAAGAGTGTGATAAGGTGATGGTGTGGATATGTTATCACACGCCTTAAAACGTATAAGTGGACTCTCGAATGATCTATACCCATGATCATCAGTTTATCTCTAACCTTTTGCATTTTTTCACAAAAAGAATTAAAACAAGAGCCCAAGGGGCTTCAATATACGCCTGTATATCTGGAATTACATTGGTCCAAATTTCAAAGTTGTTTACTAGCCTTGATTCCAATTGGTAGCTATCAATCCAGAGAAAGGTCTACAATTTCGTGCTTTCGACAATGTAACATATATCACATCTTAGACTGAATGATAAACTAAAATGAGCTTAACTCTTGGTAACAAGTTGACCTTGAATCAAGAGTCAAGAGCTCACATATCCAATACTGAAACCGACAATAGTCAAACACAAGAAAATAGTAAGCGAGAGAATTTTTCATGAACAGGGCTGCACAAATTGCGCGAACAATAGGTTTGGTTACGCAATTTTCATTACGCGTAACCCATTTTCAGTTCACTTGAATTACGGATATTAACCTGTATACAATAGTGATGGGTTATGCAAATCAGAGAAGGGTTACCCAAAAAATGTTAGCGTAACCATTTGGGTTAAACAGAATTTTCAATTTGTGCAGTCCTGATGAAGGAAGAAGAAAGTGATGAAGTAAATATTTGTTCTTGAGTTAATAAACAGGTATGAAGTTCATAAAGAACCCCTCTCCCTGTTAAATTAGTAAATGTATGGTTTTAATTTCACAACAGTTTAACTAAATGTACCTGTTTCAAACATGGGAGACAACTCCACAGGGCAAATGCCATGTACATGTATGGGAGAGAACTCTGAATATTCCAACCTACATAACACATAGTCAGCTAAAATTGATTCAGTTTTTGGGGACCTTGACCTTTGACAAATTGATCTCAAAATGTATGGCTCCTCTTTGCCATGCGAGTAAGGTATACTCAAAGTTTGGTACCAATACATACCTTGAAACTAGAGATATCGTCTGGACAACAAATGTTAATGGATGAATGGACAGAACGCAACATCGCATTACACGACTTCGTCTTTGACAGACATATGAAAATGTGACTTTTAATGATTTCTTGATTTTGGGGTCACAGTGACCTTGACCTAAATTTTTCGTACATGACATATCGTCTTCCCTCAATGTATCAATGGACACAAAAAAATCATGATTTTTATGAATTTCATGATTTTGGGGGTCACAGTGACCTACACTATTAACCTTGACCTAAATTTTGGTACTTGACAAACCGTCTCCCCGTAATTTCTCAATGGACACAAATAATCATGATTATTAACAATTTCACGATTTTGGGGTCACAGTGACCTTGACCTATGACTTACATTTTGGTATGTGACACATCGTGTCCCCCTAATGTATCTGCTGACACAAAAAATGTTATTTTTAATAATTTCTAGATTTTGGGGTCACAGTGACCTTTGACCTTGACCTAATTTTCGGTATGCAACACTTCATTTCCCCCTATTGAATCCACTCACAAACAATTTAGTAATTTTTAATGATTTCCTGATTTTTAGGTCACACTGACCTTTGACCTTGATTCTGGGGTCACAGTGACCTTGTCTATTGACCTGGACCTAAATTTTGGTACATGACAAAACGGCTCCCTGTAATTTCTCAGTGGATTAAAAAAATCATGATTTTTAACAATTTCACGATTTGGGGTCACAGTGACCTTGACTTTGACCTTGACCTACATTTTGGTAGGTGACACATCGTGTCCCACTAATGTATCTACTGACACAAAAAAATGTTATTTTTAATAATTTCCTGATTTTGGGGTCACAGTGACCTTTGACCTTCGACCTTGACCTATTTTTTTTTGTATGCGACACTTCATTACCCCCTATTGAATCCACTCACAAAAAATTAGAAATTTTTAATGATTTCCTGATTTTTCAGTCACACTGACCTTTGACCTCTGACCTCGACCTACATTTGGTATGCAACACATCATTCTCCCCTAGGGCATCCACTCACCAAAAATTAGAACTGTAGATAGAAAACTGTCAATGATCAATGATTTTAGGCAACAATGACCTTTGACCTCTGACCTCGATCTCAATTTTGGTACGCGACACATCGTCTCCACCTAGTGTATCCACTCACAAAAAATTGCAACTGTGGATAGAAAACGTTCACAGATATAGACCGGACACGAACACTTCTGTGCTTTCCTGTTTTTGAGGCCAGTGACCTTTGACCTCTGACCTCGACCTTTATTTTGGTATGCGACACATCGTCTCCCCGTAGGGTATCCACTCACCAAAAATTAGAACTGTAGATAGAAAACTGTCCCAGATATAGACCGGACACGAGGGACGGACAGAAGGACGGACGGACACATGGACAGACGGACGGAAACCGCCATCACATAATACGTCCGCCTTTTGGCGGGCGTATAAAAATAGAATCAACTACCGGTACTTTATCTATTGACAGTATGTCAACTGGACAGTGTGCTGAAATGTGTAGTTTGGTGTAAAATGACCTTAATTACCATGTGCAAACTGAAAAGATATCCGGAATGAATTCAAAAATGGCATGGGACACCAAACAGAAAAGTACTGTCAATAGATAACTATTTGTTTTTTGAAATAGTTGTATTTTAGAAAATGCAGAAGATATAATGACGATGGCTATGAATGAAAGGAGTCTGAAAATTAGTCGATGGTCCTCTTTTCAGGTGTCTTGTTGAAGAAGTGATGCACATGTCGTTGAGATATCCACTTTGGGATATATGATGTGTTGTCTTGTAACCGGAATGAGGTGAATAACCCTGAAGTAGTTATTTAACGTGGATCCACAGGAGTGCTCATCTGATCATTGGCTCATCTGTAATCAGCCAAATTGACCTATGGTATATCATTGCATGATGAAATAGCAAATCTGCTGAAATGAATTGTGGCTACATTTACATTGGTGTGTTTTTGTCAAAAAAAGGCACAAAAACCATCTTACTAGGGTCTCAAATAACATTTGTTTCATTTGTGGAAAAAAATCAAATCATAATTGGTCATTGCTTTAAATTATACTGTACTTTGGTACTTTCAATTGACAGTTTCGAAGCCTGCACCAGATTTCAATGGTACTGCTGTTGTCAATGGAGAGTTCAAGGAAATAAAACTCGCTGATTTCCGTGGAAAATATGTAGTCTTCTTTTTCTATCCATTAGATTTGTGAGTATACAATTTTGCACTACCTTCCATATCCTCCACAATTGTATAGGTGACTAATAAATTGTTGAAAAATGATGTTAAATCCTACTCACTCGCCCGCCCTTGTATAGGTGACAGTTGAGCTGTCCGTCACCTATTGTGTGGATATAACGCTAGATCTGTTCATGATTGTACCATCATATCATAGCTAAGCAAACAAGTATCATACATAATCCTTGCCACACTCCATCAATTTACGTATTATGAGATAACGTTGAGTAAATGGACTGATCCAAATGAATGCAAAATATGGAATTTGTGCACAGAAGGTATACATGAGCAGTGTGACTAACGTCACAGGACCTACTAAGTACAGTAGGCATTAGGACTCGAACGCGAACTGAACTCTTGGAAATCCCCACCCCCAGTTGAAATCCTGCCTATATTAAGATGGGCACCGCCCAAGTCAGAATCGCCAGTGATTTTCATCAAAAATCACCAGAAATTTTCATCAAAAGTAGGTCAGCTCAGAACTTGTTGGTAACAGTCTCCTAATGCGCCTTCATTCCAAAAATAAATAACGATCGCCGATTTAATTTTACAATTTTTTAATTAAAGGAAACAGATTGAATAATATAGGTTCAGTAGATTTCAAGCTTTACGTGTGAAAATACATTTACATCTCTTTAATGGTTTTCAGTGCCCTTGTCCAGGATCAAAACAACTTTTTGAATCACATTATTTTCTCAACAATACAAGAAATTTTTAAATATAGTACTATAGTAGAAAGGTAGCATTTATGTAGTTTACGGTAATTCAACTCAAGGATAACACCTTCTATGCACCAGATATTAATGATTCTATGTCATTCTCCTGAACATAACCGGCACACAGACGAATAAATAGCGTCTCTACATCACGTTGTTATCTAGATATATGAGGCAACACATTTTGGGTATCGGCAATCTGATGAATGTACTATTCCGGTTTTCTTGTTTCACATTATATTCTATAGCGGTTGATCGGTGATTTTTTTCATTGATAAATGTTAAGCCACCTCAGCTTCGTTGTGTGAATCGGAATTGCATTGCTGTGACACACCAACACACTCCGTGGCAGTGATTCTGTATCCCCTAATCAAGGAATCAAAATGGATCAAGATTTGAAATGACAAGAAAAATTTAGACATATTTTGTTTACACATGTAATTTTTTTTTCAAATTATATCCAAGTGTGATATATAGTCAATATTCAAGAGGTACAAAAAAACCCAAAGTATGTCCTCATATTTTCACATCCATGCCAAGAAATACTGCATTGAAAAGGGTCCATTTAGCCTACCCTGTTTTATCGCTCTAATCAGCAAATGGCGGGGTCATATTTCTGCTGTCAAAATTGTATTTCCCTCCAAAGTCTTAACCCTTGAATCCAAGTCACACACTCTCTGATGCAAAGTAATGATTGTCCTAACTATCGATTAGCACATTATGAACATGTCTTTGGTCATAGTGTACATATCATAACTCACATCAATGTTTTCTGCTATATTATTTCAATGATTTGGTTTAACAATTTAAGTTATGCAAACAGCGCTGATTGTTTGAGGGTATATGCAGTAGGCCTATGCTGTCGGGCAATTGTGAAATTGTCCCAGATGCACGTTAAGATTAACCTCAGTAATAGGGCCATGTGGCATACAGTGGAATGTGGATCAATGACAGGGTATTTTTAGCCGGACAGGACTCGGTGGTGGTAACTGATACTCATTAAATGCGATAAAACGCTGGAGCAAAACGGACCACAGTTTTCTTGGCATGATGATCAAAGTTACTTTATCTACCCAAAGAAAATTAAGACCCTTTAAACAGCCGTCATGGCTTTGTTTCACCTTCAGTAAACTTTTATCATTGTTGCTCACACAGACTAATCTGAAGGATGATACCACATCTTTCTTTCTTCTGCTGGGTTATTGCACCAGGCTGATTTAATTGGTTGATGTAGGATATTTCACCATCAGTGGGTAATTTGACCTGAATTTGAAGCCTGATGTGGTCAATGATGAAATGTTTGGATGTGAAATAGGATAGACGTTAAAGGCTACAGTTTACATATATCTATAACAATATACTGAAGTGTTAATTATAAATCTAATTTTAATCAGAATTATTTCAGCTCAGAACTTGCTGTTAACAATGCCCTAATGCACGTTCATGCCAAAAATCAAGGTTCTAATGTCAACGGTTCTCCTTATTTTGCCGACGAAAGGATTCGGATGGACTGACTCACTGACTCATTACCGGACAATTTGCGATCTGTAGCCTACTTCGTAGGAATAAAAAAAATCACCAGAAATTTTCATCAAAAGTAGGTCAGCTCAGAACTTGTTGGTAACAGTCTCCTAATGCGCCTTCATTCCAAAATAAATAACACTCGCCGATTTAATTTTACAATTTTCTAATTAAAGGAAACAGATTGAATAATATAGGTTCAGTAGATTTCAAGCTTTACGTGTGAAAATACATTTACATCTCTTTAATGGTTTTCAGTGCCCTTGTACAGGATCAAAACAACTTTTTGAATCACATTATTTTCCCAACAATACGACAATTTTTTATATATAGTACTATAGTAGAAAGGTAGCATTTATGTAGTTTACGGTAATTCAACTCACGACCAACACCTTCTATGCACAAGATAATAATGATTCTATGTCATTCTCCTGAGCATAACCGGTACAAAGACGAATAAATAGCGTCTCTACATCACGTTGTTATCTAGATATATGAGACAACACATTTTGGGCATCGGCAATCTGATGAATGTACTATTCCGGTTTTCTTGTTTCACATTATATTCTATGGCGGTTGATCGGTGATTTTCTTCATTGATAAACGTTAAACCACCTAGCTTTAACTAATTCTGCTAGGCTGTCTTCATTCAGACTGTACAGCCTACACAGTCCACAGAAAATACACCGCACATTCTTGTACTCCCAGCCTGATCACATTTGATGGCAAGTTTAGCGGGCTGTTTAATGTCTAAGCTAGGAAATGTTCCAGGATAGTTGACAGGCATGCACTAATATACTATAGTATCTGCTATACAGGACACCGACCACTGTAATTTGATGTGACAAGCAGCAGAGTAGAAACCAGCCTTATCTCAGTGGGCTTGGATATAAATCACTGTTAAAAACCACAAGGCTCGATAGAGCCTCTCTCTGTGTTTGTTCCAAGGACAAGCCTTAATGACTTTTAAATCCACTGATAAGGCTTCATGGTCATAAAAGGAACATGATACTGTTAAAGGCCACATGGATGGTATGTATCTATAACAATATACTGAAGTGTTAATTATAAATCTAATTTTAATCAGAATTATTTCAGATCAGAACTTGCTGGTAACAATGCCCTAATGCACGTTCATGCCAAAAATCAAGGTTCTAATGTCAACGGTTCTCCTTATTTTGCCGACGAAAGGATTCGGATGGACGGACTGACTGGCTCACTCATTACCGGACAATTTGCGGTCTGTAGCCTACTTCGTAGGAATATTATATAAAGCAAGAAGATGTTATAGCTTTGAAAAAAAATATTGTGTTCATAGTTTGGTCTTCTATGAAAATCATTTTCTTTTGTCTTGCAGCACATTTGTCTGTCCCACAGAGATCATTGCCTTCAGTGATCGTGTAGAAGAATTTCGTAAACTGAAGACAGAAGTGTTAGCGTGTTCGGTTGATTCACAGTTCACACATCTTGCATGGTAGGTAAAGAGTTTGTCACTCACTCAGGACTGACCATGACCAATTTTTAAAGGTAAAAATGTGAATAGCAGTCATAGTGCCTTGTTGACACAGTATCTAGGGAGAGAATTGAACTAGATCCTTGATGTTAGTCACAATGCTATCACAATACCTCAAGGTCAAGTTCACTCACGTCTGACCTTGACCTATTTTCATAGCAGTCATATTTGCTTGTGAACACAATTTCTAAGGAGCAAATTGATCTAGTCTCCATCTTTGTCAATATTCTGGCTGCATTATGAGAGCCTCTAGGCAAAGTTCATTCCATACTGACCTTAGTCCGGTGGCTTAAGGTCAAGATCGTGACCGACTGGAATAAAGCACCATATTTTGCACAGAGGCTCATTTGGGCATAAGAAATGATCTCAGAAGGGGTGCCCATTTCTACAGGTGGTGGAAGGCCCTCAATTTGCATAAATCCAATATGGCCGCCATAATATATACTGTAACCACCTGTTGGCGACTATTTGACAACTTGAAACGCTTTTTTACAAGAGATTGCTTTTCTACGAGCATGACTGACTCACGAAGAAAATAATAAAAATCATTGGGAGCTTTATTATCCTAGGAATATCCAATATGGCTGCCAGAGCGTCACCAATAATGGTATTATTGCCATACACATGCATGTGTGCTTGTATACATGCTAATAGATATCATATATATTTATAAAGGCTCCATAAAGATGTTTCTGTACATGTAGCTCTGTTATGATCGAGTCGATCAAGCACGCATGAACGTTATTCACTATTTTCTTTTCTATAAATATCCAATATGGCCACCAGCGCGCCATCATCAGTGCTGATTATCGGTACAAAAAAATCTGTTTCGAAGGATGAAACTTCAGGTTATCGTACATGCCACGGTTGTGAACTACATCAAATGTTGTCAATTGGATTCTGCCCGGCTCCTTACATGTAAATTAGCATGTGTAAATCCAGCAGCAAAGGGAGTTACTTTTTAACACCGGTAAACCCGATCAGGCTAAAAACTGTGCTAAGTAACTACCCTGAGGTAGATTTACTCGTTTCAAGTTTCACAAACGGTTTCGATATTGGGCACTCGAGAAACTATGCATTTACTGTCTCGCGCAATCGTTCATCTGCAATGCAAACCCTGCTATCGTGGACGCTAACTTAGACAATGAGTTGTGGAAAGGTCGAGTTGCTGGTCCGTTCTCAACTCCTCCTTTTGGCAATATGGTTGGCTCTCCATTAGGCTTAGTCCCCCAAAAGGAACCTAATACTTTTAGGGGCTCTCGGTGGCCGAGTTGTCTAAGGCGCATCGCTGGTGATCGCTAGCCTTATACCGCTGGGTTGGCACGGGTTCGAGTCTCGCTGGTGCATGTGTGAAAGTTTTGCCAGTTACTTGCCGACGGGCCGGAGGTGGTTGTCTTCAGGTATTCCAGCTTCCTCCACCATTAAAATTGACTTCCACCATATGAGTAAACTAGCCCTGAGTGTGACATTAAACCAAATTACTCTTAATACTTTTAGGTGATACACGATTGATCTTACCCTGAAAAATCTGCCTTGTCTATTAATGGTGCGATTCCACAGGGACCTATGATATGATGGCAAAAATCTATTTAGATGAGACCTTCCGCATCATACCTATCGAGTCAGCGATTTACCCCTTATTGGAGTTTACCTGGGGCGACAATTATTCTTATGATCGGCGCCTCTCGATGGGATGCTCTACGTCCTGTAAACTATTTGAGAGCCCAGGTCATTCTCTGCAATCGGTTATGGCTACAATATCAGAGGTGACCCACATAATGGATGACTTCATGTTCGTCGGTACAAATGGCGCTAGCCACTGTTCTATAGCTCTTAACGCTTTTACTTACTTGTGTTAGTATTTGGGTATTCCAATCAAACATGGTAAGACCTACTACCCATCAACAATGGTTATGCATGAGATTCAACTGGACTCCAGAAATATGAAAGCATCATTTCCAGAAGACTAAATTCATAAACTGAAGAGCATGCTGAGCGAATTATCGCGCCGTAAAAAGTTCCCTAGTGGAACTGCAGTATCTCATTGGCTCGCTCCATTTTTTCTCCGCTGCCTGACAGACTTTAACAAAAGGTGTATCACAGGCTCACCATCACATTCGCTTGAATAAAGCTAGAGACTATATTAATACCTGGCTTGTATTCCTGGAGTCTTTCAACCGAAAACTGTTTTCCGACGCTGCTGATACCCTGGGTTTGGCGGATGTTTTTGGATCCTCATGGATAGACAAAGAATGGCCAGTACATCTTGCGCACTTACATATCACGGTCACGAAGCTGTTCCCCATCGTCCTTGCCGTGGACATTTGGATCCACAAACTGCACATCATAACATTCTCTTTCTTTGTGATATGGCCGTGGTTGAAATAATAAATCACCAATCTTTCATTGCTGATGAAATTAGTGCGTCAGTTATTCTGTTCATATCAAAACATATTTCGGAACAATCTAACGTTATTCCTGACCAGCTCTCCCGGCTAAGGTTGAGCCCCCTTGGCTCAACCGCTGTTGCTGACTCTTTAAAGCAGACAGCTAGAGTTCTTCTGACGAAGTACCTTGCTGAATTTTCCTTGAAAATATACAAGCGCGCGCATGACAAGTATATAGGTATTTCCTCAATAACACCGGTCACTGTACTAGTAAGACATTCCCATTGCAGTTGGTTTCAGAAACAGTCGGGTTTCCTTCAAAGCCTTCTTGTATTTCCACAAGTATGCACACTGCATAGCTTATACATTCGTATCGGCTATCAGTTATGAGCAGAATTTGGCTGCAGTAAACGACCCTGCTAAGTTATTCCTTGTCAAACACCTACTTACGGGCATGTAAAAATTACACAGTTAGTCGGATACCAGGTTGCCCATAACTAAGGATATCC
>JAVTVY010038834.1:0-17261 GCA_036873755.1 Hanleya hanleyi
ATAAAAATATAGATGTGAGGATTACAGACTGGGTAAAGATAACAATTGATGTTGTGAGGGATTAACCTAGTATTATGGTTCTTGATCAGACTTCAAATAAAAATAAAAGAATAAAATTATAGGTGTGAGGATTACAGAGAATGAATAAAAGATTATTATTTAGAAACAATAGGCTAGATGTGAGGAGGTCTGAACTTGAGCACCTTTCAAGTTGTGAGCCATTTGATGAGAACTACAGTGAAAGTTGAGGTAAAAAAATATATATAGAACAAAATTATGTTGTTTAAAAATACATCTTTTTTTACATTATTTGAAAATTATGTTATATTAGCCTCAAAATAACTTAAAATATAGGGTGGGGGAAATGTCCACTGGGGGAAATGTCCAATGGGGGAAATGCCCACTGGGGGAAATGTCCATGGGGGAAATGTCCGCTGGGGAAAATGTCCACTGGGGGAAATGCCCTGGATCCCCATGTATGAAGGGTTGAAGGTTCAAATCCTGTCAATAGTTTATTTATTCTTGCTTTCTCGAGCTGATTTATGCCATACAAACATGCCACACAAACACCATATGGGTAATTGTGCTACTTTCATCTGACTTTATCAAGATTTCCAAGTGTCTGACGGTTCGATGCTACATGTATGACAGCTAAATATTCATCGCAAATATGTTATTCACAAAATTCCTCTGTGATCGTAGTTGATATTGGACTTACAGAGGAACATAACTGAAAACATATGCTCATGAGAAACTGTAATGGCAAACATGAATGAGCACTTTCTGGACAATTTTAGTTGTTTCCATCATTTCCTAGTTTCAATTATTTATCTTTGTTGAAAAGATGGTTCTACAGGCAAATCCTAGATGTTATATTTTGAAATAACGTATTTTATTACATTATTCATGTCTAATTTGTTATGGATTTACACAAAAAGCATCCAAAATTACGATTTTTTGGCCCGTCCGATGTTTACCGTCGGGACTTTTTAGTCCCAACAACTGAGTTGCTATGGTAACCACTGTTGCTCCCATCAAAAATCATATATTTTTTCTATTTACCCCATTTGTGATTTGGTCCATGAAGGATTTCCGCGCACTCCACTTATTTCTTATAGCGGTAAACAAAGGGTTAAGGTCAATCAGGCAGCGGAGAAATGCTCTGCCGAGCACGACGACTTTTACAGTTAAAATTGTGCAAGCAAATGAGAGATTGCAGTTCCACAAGACTTACCTTTTTGCGGCGCGAGAATTCACTCAGTATGCTTTTCAGTTTATGAATTTTTTTTTCTGGAAATGGTGCTTTCATAGTTTTGCAGTCCAGTTGAATCCCATGCATAACCATAATAGTTGATGGGTAGTAAGTCTTAGCATGTTTGATTGTAATGCCCAAATACTCACGCAAGTGAAAGTGTTGAGAGCTATATAGAACAGTGGCTAGCGTCATTTGTACCGACGAACATTAAGTCGTCCAGTATGTGGATCACCTCTGATATGCCGAATTTTGTAGTCATAACCGATTGCGGAGAATGACTTGAGCTCTTCAATATCTTACAGGATGTAGAGCATCCCATTGAGAGGCACCGATCATAAAAATACTTGTCGCCCCCGAAACCCCAGTAAGGGGTGAATCGCTGGCGCGAAAGGTATGATGCGGAAGGCATCATCTAAACAGATTTTTGCCATCAGACTTTAGTGGTTTTTGAACTAGTGCAATCGTGATATCTAATGTCTACGTATTCAACATATCATAGGTCATGTTGAATCGCACCGTTAATAGAAAAGGCAGATTTTCCAGGGAAAGATAAATCGTTATCACCTTAAAGGTATTGGGGGGGGGGGGGATTTGGTTTAATGTCACACTCAAGGCTATTTCACTCATATGGTGATATCCAGATTAATGATGGAGAAAGCTGGGATACGGGAAGAGAACCACCTCCGGCCCGTCGGCATGTAACTGACAAACTTTCACACATGCAACAGCGAGGCTCGAATCCGTGCCGGTTCGGCGGTGTGAGGCTGCGATCACCAGTGATGCGCCTTAGACAACTCCGCCACCAAGAGCCCCCCAAAATAGTAGGTTCTATTCTGGGGACTAAGACTAATAGAGTGCAAACCTTATTGTCAAAAGGAGTTGAGAAGGGACCAGCAGCTCGACCTTTCGACAACTCTTTGTCTAATTTAGCTTCTACGATAGCAGGGTTTTGCATAGCAGATGAACGATCACGCGACACAGTGAAAGCATATCTTCTCGAGTTCCAAATATCGAAACTGATGGTGACACTTGAAACAAGCAAATCTACCTCAGGGTAGTTGTTCACAACCGTGTCATGTACGATAACCTGAAGTTTCATCCTTCGAAACAGTTTTAGTATCGATAATCAGCAATGAGGATGGGGCGCTGGTGGCCATATTGGATATCTATAGAAGAGAAAATAGCCAATAACCTTCATGCGTGCTTCATCGAGTCGATCATAACAGAGCTACATGTACAGAAACCTCTCAATGAAGCCTTTATAAATATATATGATATATATTAGCATGTATACAAACTCACATACATGTGTATAGCAATAATACCATTATTGGTGACGCTCTGGCGGCCATATTGGATATTCAACGGGTAATAAAGTTTCCAATTATCGTTATTATTTTCTTCTTGAATCAGCCAGGTTCTTGGAAAACCAATCTCGTGTAAAAAGGTGATTCAAAGCTGTCAAATAGTCGCCAACAGGAGGCTACTGTGTGTATTATGGCGGCCATATTGGATTTATGCAAATTAAGGGCCTTCCACCGCCTGCAGAAATGGGCACCCCTTCTGAGATCATTCCTTATGCCTAATTGAGCCTCTGTGCAAAATATGGTGCTTTATTCCAGTCTGTCATGATCTTGACCTTAAGCCACCGGACTATTAGGTGACAATTCAATTGTTCTCGAGCTGACACAATACAATATCGTGATTGATGGGTATCGATTGTATGCAACATAGAATTTCTGTGGGCATTTTTACCCCAATCTTTATCTTCATGCTGTACAAAGAGGGATTCACTTTGGAAATGCATTCATCAGGACACTCAAAATGACAACGGTTAGGCACTACACCTTCTTCTTTTTGTTATTCCTTTGTATTATGTTGCAGTCTGCAAATATTCACAATCCATTCAATCTACATTTCCATGCACCAACAAGAGTCACAAGCAATACATTTCCCAAATACACAGATTTCGAACAATATGGCCAACAGCGATTATTAATGCTGGTGACTGATGTTGAGAAAAATCCTGGTCCATTCTTCATTAATTTGCATGGTCGACCATCTTATGTAATATTAGTGGACTATCACCAAGAAAGTGCTCTATTCCCTGGTAGAGTCAAGGGGACGTCAATGTCTATGTAATTGTTTACTTTTCTGCTTGCAAGCATGTACTGAATCGGATGTATAATGGTGGACAAAGCAAAATTTACATAAAATTTTGTATCAAGGCGATGTTAAGCTATTTGGTAGCCTTCCTACCATATCTGCATTGTACACCACAGTCATGATGGAGACCATAAGAATGTGTTGTGTGTAATTAGCGATAAATACAGATCTATATACCCTCCCTGTCTGGTATCTCCAACTTTAACGCATTGTTATACCTGTATACCAAGTTCCACGATCCATCACTGTACATGTGAAATTTGGCTATTTTCAGAGAATTGAGGCGATATGCAAGAGTACAACAGTATTGAACGGAAGAACTTCTTGCTATCACTTAGATATAGCATTAATATAGCCACCTCATTAGCGACTGCCTCAGGACTCTTGGTCCTCTGGTTCAGGTTAAAGGGGAAAAGCTCACAGCCAGCCGGGAGTGAGTCAATGCAGGTCCCAGGCACGTGTAGTGTCCCGCCTTCTTGAGTATGCATCATTTTATGCAGCCAGACCTGATTGAACCTGATTGAATATATACATGTACATGGTTATTGTATTGACACATCTACTGGTCAGTCCTAGTCCGTAAAGAAACAGACCGTCTCTATATTAGAAAGCTCTACACAACTGACTTAATGGCCAACCCTCACCCATAACGTATGATATGACCCATACTTAAAATAGCAAAGCTATGTTCATTTGAGTGTTTAACAAATTTTCCGACGATCTACATTTATTCTCAAGGATGATTCAATATAAGTAGAACCATAGCAAATGAGGCAAAATTTTCTAGGTTTCTTACATTTATCAGGTTACCCCATGTTAAGGCGTTTTTCTCCATCAGTCGTCCATGGTGCTCATCCAGTAACATCCGATGAGTTATTTGTTTGAGCTGATCTATCATCACAGCTCCCGAGCTAGCGTATCTAATTCCGCTTAAGCCTGTACTAGGGGCCATGTGGATATTTCATAGTTTCTACATGAACATCTGCAATAAACCCTCCCCTGAGATACTGAGACTACGTCCGAGAATCCCATGTTATGTTTCTGTTGAGTCATATGGTCCCCTTTTAGTCATCAGATGTAGTCAATTTTTCCCACCTCTTGCATATCGCTCCAATTATCTGAGTCATCTGAAATATATGCTATTGAAGGAGTATTTTCAAGTTACCAGAAACGAACAATGTATTGCACCAATTTGACAGTATGTAAGGTCACGAACTGTTGCTTTATCTGACACCTGGAATGTGTGGGGACCATGTATCTATTGTCTTTGTATAAGATAACAAAACGATTAAATACATGAACACATGAACCTGGTAGATGGGGAGGAAATAAAGAGTGTATAGATCTTTACTTATGGACACGTCATCGTCACATGATAACCTGGATGGCTTATCAATCTAGATGAAAAAGCCAACCAGACTATACGTATTGATTGATTCATTGATTGATTATATAATAAGTGAACATGTCTAGGAGGCAGTCACCGAAACCAGTCACAGGGCATGGACAACAAGTCCATATACGCAATAGCTAGCTGACATCCTTGAAGGTGACTGGCATCCTTACCCCGGATTGTAAACCCGTGTGATGTGTCTGTTCAAATGGTTCAGGGTCACCAATATTTTACGTATGTACTCGATCATCGGCTAATAAAAAGGAAAGAGTGCCAACGAGTCAATTGACATCAATTATTACAGTGCGAGTTCGTGATCATACTGTGATCCATGAAAGCTGCCAATAGTATTCATATGATAATTTTATCATTATACTATATATTCAGCAACATGTTGGTGAAATACAGATTCAGCAACAGATTGGTAAACTATATATATATTCAACAACAGGCTGATATAATACAGATTGAACAACAAAGTTGATATAAAGCAGATTTAGAAAAAGGCTGATATAATGCAGATTCAGCAACAGGCTGATATAATGAAGATTCAGGAACAGGCTGATATAATGAAGATTCAGCAACAGGCTGATACAATGCAGATTCAGCGACAGGCTGATATAATGAAGATTCAGCAACAGGCTGATACAATGCAGATTCAGCAACAGGCTGATATAATGAAGATTCAGCAACAGTCTGATATAATGAAGATTCAGCAACAGGCTGATACAATGCAGATTCAGCAACAGGCTGATATAATGAAGATTCAGCAACAGGCTGATATAATGAAGATTCAGCAACAGTCTGATATAATGAAGATTCAGCAACAGGCTGATATAATGAAGATTCAGCAACAAGCTGATATAATGAAGATTCAGCAACAGGCTGATATAATGAAGATTCAGCAACAGGCTGATATAATGAAGATTCAGCAACAAGCTGATATAATGAAGATTCAGCAACAGGCTGATATAATGAAGATTCAGCAACAGGCTGATATAATGAAGATTCAGCAACAAGCTGATATAATGAAGATTCAGCAACAGGCTGATATAATGAAGATTCATCTACAGGCTACAAATTGAACAACAGTTTGATATAATGCAGATTCAGAAACATGCTGATATAATGCAGATTCAACAAACCATATTTGAAAAGTACAAAAAAGCTCAAAAGTGTTTGAACTTGCCCCCCTTTAGATCTTGTATCTTTCTATGCCATGTTGCCTATTTCAAAATGGCGACACAAAATCGGGGACGCTTGATTACAATCAATCCACTTAATCGTGTAACACCAGAAGTAAACTTCAGAAATATGTTATGTCCTTCGAGTTAGTTTCTGTTTAGTGCGTCACCGCTTTCGGATCAATAATGTCCACTCCGCCTTGTCCTCACTTTGATTGTTATCGCTACGTCCCCTCCCCAGATTAGTTGGGATCGCTGTTTTCCTGCTCCCAGGTTTACAATGTCCATTCCTCCCTGATCCACTCCCCCTTCAGTTTAGTAGAGCGGCGTCGCCTGTTTCGTGGTAATAACGTACAGCTCGTCCCCAGGTTATAGTTATGTCCGTTTCTTCCTCACTCCCGAGTTAATAATGTACGCCCCCGTCATGCCCTCAACTCGGTTATGATCGCTGCGTCCTCTCCTCCAGAATAATAATGACCACTCCCTCCCGCTCCCAGTTTTATAATATCCAGGTCCGGCCCGCCCCACCCTCAGGTTGGTATCCCCGCTCCCTGGCTAATAATGACCACTCCGTCCAGCTCCCAGTTCAATAGTGTCCAGTCCGCCCCGCCCTCAGGTTGGTGTTCCCGCGCAATGGCTAATAATGACCACTCCGACCCGCTCCCAGTTTAATAATATCCAGTCCGCCCCGATTAGCTGTGGCCACTGTGCCCCTGCTTGTTATGTCCATTCCGTTCTGCTCCCAGGTGAGCATGTCCACTCCTCTCTGTCCTCGGTTTAGTTATATCGGCGGCGTCACTGGTCTCAGGGTAATACTATCCAGTTGCCCATAGGTCAAAGTTATGTCGGCTTCTTTCTCGCTCCGGAGTTAATAATGTCCGGTCCGCCTTGCCCTCGGGTCGGTGTCCCCGTTTTCAGGCTAATAATGACAAATTCGTCCTCCTCCCAGTTTAATAATGTTCACTCGGCCCCGCTCCCATGTTAGTTGTGTCAATCCTCCCTGTCCTCCATATCGACTGCGTCTCCGCTCTCGGGTAAATAATGTTGAGTTCGCCTCAGGTTGGCCGCTTCAATAATCTCCACTTCGTCCCGCCCCTGATGAGTTATGTCCGCTGTGACCTGATCTCATGTTAATAATATCCACCTCGTTTCGTCCTTCGTAAATGAAGTCCACGTATTCCAACCTCGGGTTAATTATAGCCACTCCGTCTATGCAGCAGGTTTGTGTACATGTTATCGCCTGGAGTTAGGGGAGATGGGGGCGTTTAAGCCGAATGACCATTCGAGCCCGAGCGAGTTGTGCGCCGAGACCGCTAAGCTTGGACGTTATTCGGCTTGACCGGTCTCGGAGGCTGTAAACTAACTTACAGACTAGCTCTGTCTCACACGAGGTATTCCTTTTCTGGAATAGCCTGTTTCCAACGGAATTTGCACGTGTAAAGGTGTTCGAACTTTGAGAGTACAGATATGTTAGAAAGGAATAGACCCAACCCCTGATAAGGTTTTATCTCTCTTACAATCACGTGATGAAGTGTGCATCCATTCATCTCCATGGCCTGACATGCAACATAAAATGACATTTATCTATCAACACACGGTACAGGTTCCGCAAGGCGGTAAGTATGTATGTAACTCGACGCGCCAAATTAAAGGGTTGCAAGTCCAGAGATCTGGCGTTGGCAATTAAACTGATGTCGTGTTACATGATGTAGGAGGCAGAATATAAATAAATTATATTTTGATGGATGTACAGTGCATCATGGGATGGTTGTGAGATAAAACAGACTCACGTTGCAGGTATATTGTACGGAGCCGTGGAGGGGACATAGTTAATATTTTTTTAATTTCCCCCGAGATAATATCCCCCGAGATAATAACTAGGGGAAAATTCACCATTGGTCAATTATCTCGGGGGAAAATAATTTGCCCCGAGATAATTATCTAGGGGTAAATTCGCCATTGGTCAATTATCTCGGGGTAAATTATCTCGGGGAAAATTAATTTTCCCCGATATAATATCCCCCGAGATAACTATCTAGGGGGAAATTCGCGATTGGTCAGTTATCTCGGGGGAAAATAATTTACCCCGAGATAATTAACCAATGAGAGAGTACGCATATATTCTTTATCATTCTTTCACTTATGATTGACGGAAATGGATCGTGATTGCCTTATTCGCTTGTATTTTGATTTGGGACTGAAGTATAAGGAAATTGTGACGATTTTGGCCATGAAACACAGAATTATCTTGAGTGAGAGACAATTAAAAAGAGTACTGCAACGCCTCAACCTTAGACGTCGACAGTACGACGATCTCGCCATTGTGGTTGAGTTTATTCAAAAGCAGTTGCGTTCTTCGGGAAGCTTGCATGGGTATCGACTCATGTATGTCAGGTGTATGCTGCATGGTATTCGCGTGCGCATGGAACATGTTAGATTGATTCTTCAGCTGCTTGATCCTGAAGGGGTACAACTGCGACAGTCCGGACGACTTCACAGGAGAGCCTACTTTTCAAAAGGTCCCAATTTTATATGGCACCTTGACGGCTATGATAAGCTGAAGCGTTTCGGTTTGTGCATTAACGGCTGTATTTGTGGATTTTCGCGCTACATTGTATGGTTAAACGTTTACTGGACTAACAGTAACCCGAAGATAATCGCCAGTTACTTCTTGGAGGCTATACAGAGGGAGAATGGTTGTCCTAAGGTCGTCCGAGGGGATTTTGGGACGGAAAATTGCCTTGTTCGTGACATGCAAGTCTTCCTTAGACGAAATCATACTGATGATATGTCTCGCAGCCCTTACATGGATGGTGTCAGCACGTCCAATCAGAGAATTGAACAATGGTGGGGGTTTCTGCGAAAAGAGAACGCTCATTTCTGGATCGAATTATACAGTGGAATGGAGGAAAGAGGAGATTTCAATGGTGGATTCTTGGATCAGAACCTGATTCGGTTTTGCTTCATGTCTATAATTCAGATATAGTAAGACATACAACGAGAATTTGTTACCGGGTATTTAAGAACATGTTAGAGATGATTCACTTACTTTTAATGACTTGTTTCTGTCAGAGAGCCATGTGTAAACCCTTACTGCAAGTAACACCATGTGTGAGCTATCCGTTTATTCATAATTCATTTATTCAAAGTTCAGTTTCCAAGCCTGTGCAAGAGATATCCTGGAAAACGCATTAGTTAGGGAAATGCGTCAATTTTACTATATAACTAAGGAAACCGGATGCATCCACTCGTATTTTCTCAGACTTAAAATTGACTTTTTGACTCAGAATTGTATGCCGCGAAAAATCTTAAAAGGTAAAGTACGAAGCGAAAACACGAATCTACATGTAGTAAGGCAAACTCGAGATTCCACAAACCTTGGTTTTTCTTGTGTTCGCTCAGTACCTTCGTATTTTGGCTTCGTATTTTCGCTTTTTCGACTTTATTTCTACGCTAAAAAGCGAAGAGTACAAAACGCGAGGCTTCCTCAAATTTGGTATGCAAATGAGTTTTGATGATGTCACACTAGTTCATTAGAAAACAAATAATGGACCACTTTCTTCTTTAAGTGACAGGGTTCTGGTACTTTTCCGTTCTATTATTCTGTTAACATTGTGTTTAAAGGTTATCAAATATCACTGCTCTCGCTGGTATTACCAATAGTTATCATAGCAACTGATAAAATAAATGCCTTAGTGATTGGATGCTACGGTAACCACATTTTTTGAAGATGATTGGTATTTTTCCCGAAACAAAGCCATATAGTTTGCAGACTGCCATATTTTAACTTTGAAGGAAATTAGACTTCAATCTAGATCTGTCAATATTCCTGCATCAATATTGTTCACTAGGTTACATCACAAAATCTCCTTTTCGAAAATTCCATGAAAATCAGGTTTAAAATTCAACTCCAACATATCGGCAACCGTTTGAAGTAATTACTTGCAGTAAAAGGCATCTTACTCAAGAGTTGTGAGTACTTTCTGCTCCTAAACGTGACCGTAAACCATTTGGGTTTCTCTTCAACACTGGTGCTTCGTTTTGTAATTGGTGTTTAATTTCGCTTAACCGGGGTAGGAGCCTTTTGAATATCATGTATATTACATCGCCATGGTGTTCAAATGAACAGGCGCAATCAAAGCATGACAGATAATTACTCTAGAAAACGACCTGGAAATTCATATGAATAAAGAACTAGTCAGGATTATTTGTGAAAAACATCATTATGTCTTGCTGACAACATTGGAAACTGTTGGCCGGTTCTCTTTTGTAAGAAACCATCGTGTGTTTAAATTATCTTCATTTCACACATTCGAAATTGATAACTGTCATAGGAAAAAGATGTTTAGATTATTGCCGCGGAATCTCTTTTATGGACGACGGCTTAACATTGGATGTATGATCTGACGCTTGCTATTTAAACATGTTGGCTAATTTACAGGACGAGCTAGACACAGTGATAGATTTGTGGAATGAGCACACCATCCGATCCTCCAGAAACCAAGATGTCCCGTCTGGCAGACCATCCATTATGTACCTTACACCAATACTCTGGGGAGCTGAAAACCACACCCGTGTCGTTACCGAGGAGGATATAGACGTGTGCAAGACAGAAGTACAATCGAGATCCACTGTACCATGTGACAAAGATGTGTACGACCTATGTTTGGATATAATGCGAAGAGATGGGTTATTACCGCCGTGCAATGCAGTTGAGGCCCTTGATCTTTATGCCCATCTCAGAAGGGAAATTTCAGATCTGTTACAATGATCAGTGGATGAATGTGGAAAATCAGATATGTTTTTCTTCCCCAGTACCTTATGGTGTCGGACAAAAGTGTTTGTGACTTATTTCGTCCAGTAGGAATACTATCATCAGTCGCATATATATCACTTTCAATTGCGTTTCATTCTCGGTTATAACTGGGTGCTTTGTAAATATATCTTGGGAGTTACACTTATAGCATGAATGATACCAGAAATAAACCATACAGTGTCTGAGCGCATTTGCAAACCTCTCTAGTTTTTTCGCAAGTTGAACAGAAAGTAATGAAAGGTAATATAACCAGTGTGATTTTTTTTCAAGAAAATGATACAGAACAACTGCTGGTATATAAAATGTAATTTTTAATAAAAGGGTCTCTTTTGGTATTTTTTGTTACATACTTTATCAACAAGCAGCCACTAGGTGGCACCTTAACTGACTCGGGCATAAAATCCGTTAGGAAAAAGCAATTGCTTATAGGTAAGCATTTCTCTGGACCCGACCATGGCTGGGATAACTTTAGTATTCAGATCATAGACGTCGTCTATCCATCTACTAAGGATTCCCCCTTTGGATGTGAGAGAAAAATCCGAGAGCGGGAATTACTCTGGATGCTAGAACTTGGGTCAGTGTTTCCGTTTGGTTTAAATGATAATGTCAGTGGGTTCAGCAATGCTACAAACCGCCGTTCAAATATATCCAACATTACCCAACTATTTAAACCCCATCAACGGAGACAACGCAGCCATGGTTGGCGAAAGTTTAATAGTTCGATGATTCACGATCATATCACTTTAAATTACTTAGTGGGTTTAACTAACGCACCAATAGTATACATAGCTTACGTACAGTTCTGTATGCGTTACCTCTGAGAGCTTTAAATCAAATAGCCAGAGATATACAGCAATCTGCGTCTTCAGGAAATATAATACCATCAAAAATCAGTAAAGTAAGTCAAGATATAGCGTATTTTCGGTTGTATCGTCCAGTGAACATAATCGAAACATCTCAAGATCGGCTTTTCTTGAAACTCAACTACTTAGATAAAGGAGTGGACACCATTAATTTACCTCGAATCCGCAACGCTGTACCAAACTATTTCAAGTTCACAGAACCTCCTTGCATTTCATATAAGTATACTAAATCTATAGCCACCAAAATATTCAATTACTCCAATGCTGTCAAGGAGTTTGACTGGAACTTATACACGTCAGGAGGCTATAGTTGTGATTGTGAATTGTCGAACTTTATCTATACACCATGCAAAAATATTGTGACTGGTGACCTTGATGTGGTGAGTGATGATGATCTGAAATTACTCCTGGTGAAAGGACCTAAATATAGAGAGCCAAGAAGAATAAATCTGAAGGCCGACCAGAAGATAGTCATGTCTGCATTGGAACAGTACGTTATTGATTGGTCTAAGCGAGAAAAAGTTGAACCTACAGTACTCGCTGATTGGCTGGACCTCACCAAGAGCAAGGTCGTTGGAACAATCCGCCATATTGACAGAAGTACCCTTCCCCAAGCAAAACAAGTACTGAGAAACCTCATTCGCAAGAAGTTCTAGCAAATCTCCAGAGTAAATTCGTCATAGCAGACAAAGCTCCGAATAATATAATATTCATATGTAAATATTACTATTACCAGGTGCTGGTTAAAGAATTGAGTGCAGACATATCTTCATCAAATACGTCTACTTACTCCCAAACTGCATTTACTCTGGAAGATTTATTTAACAATCACAAAAGTTTCTCAGGGAAAGAGGTATTTGTCTTTCAACCAATCATAACGACATACCAAAAATATACTGGACTCCCAAAATGCATAAATCACCATACAAAGCTAGATTCATAGCTGGTTCTAGAAGCTGCACCACCAAGCTTCTTTCAACCCTATTGACGAGGGCCTTTCAGGAGGTAAAAGCATTTTGGTAAAGGTATTGCGCCCCTATTTCTAAGAACTCTGGCGTTGAATGTATGTGGATATTGAAAAACTCAAAATGTCTTACGGAAGAATTATGATGCTTTGATGATGGTTTAATGATGATGGAAGAATGACAAGTAACTACGAAATTCAACAAAGTTTCATTTATTAAAATTAAGTATTTATGTTCATTTTGACAACTTAAAAATATTATTCTGTTAAGAGTGAAATGTTTTCCGCCCTATGCACACTGGTGCGGACATGCGCCTCGCCAATTACATGTGTGCTTCGTAAAACAAAAATATGCACATACGGTTGGAAGCGAATAGGGGACCATCGACAATATACAAAATAATAACAGTAAATACAACAACGATCTTATGATCTGCAAAATCGATGTATTTCCATAGTTACTTGCAAAATAAGCACAACTCCCACACTACCCATTTATCTCCGGATAACGGCTATCCATAAGCAGTAAAATCTTTCGAATAGATGCAGCTTTCAGGTATAGATGGAAGGAAGTATGTTCATCTATAAGAATAATGATATTCTCTGACAAAAACAGGTTCTGCTGAAATGATGATATTTGCGACGGCGCATGCGTCCGCCATACTGTCCTTCTCACATAAATAGATGGTTGCAGCAAATATAAACACGTAGGGGGACCAGAGGAGGACTGGAGGAGGATGAAGGAGGAGGAGAAGGAGGAGTAAAATGTGGATGAATTCAACCAATCAGTCAACCTACATCATTCATGCATCACGTTTTATCACGGGACTATTGTTTGCGAAGGATAGTCTGTCATGTTTGATCACACGATCTGTATACATATATGCTCTCTAAAAAAACTTGAGTGAACTGTTCCACTCAAGTTTGAGTGAAATGATCCTGTTCACTCAAACTTGAGTTACTTTTCACTCAACTTGAGTTACTTTTCACCCAACTTGAGTTAAAACCACTCAAGTTCACTCAACTTGAGCGGGACGAATTTCCACTCTTATGCTTGAGTGAATGTCACTCAAGTTGAGTGCATTTAACTCAAGTTGAGTGAAAAGTAACTCAAGTTGAGTGAAAATCTCACTCAAGTTTTGAGTGGGATGAATTTCCACTCTTACTTGAGTGAAATTTCACTCAACTTTTTTTAGAGAGTGTATCTTGTGATCAAATATGGCAGAATGTCATTTACAAATTATAACCACGTGATAAAACATGGCGGATGAGTGGTGTCTTTTGATTGGTCGGATGAATTTCTCCTCATTTTCCTCTCCTCCTCTGGTCCAGGAGATTCCCTTTTCTCTGTTGAAATATTTCCAAACATTTATCTGCAAAACAGATATCATCTGACGTTTCGCGACCCATTGCTGAGAGTGAGTTCAAAAAGACGCAACAAAGGTACCAACACTCCAAATAACGAATTACATCATACACTTAAAAATATTAATTACTAATGATAATCACGTTATTTTTATTAACTCTGTTAAGGACTTCACATCTGTGCAGGTTCAAAGGAGAAATAAAATCTCTATCTATATTTACCATTTGACGTTTCAAGGCCCATTGATGAGAGTGTGAGCTCACACAAACTATATCCAAATTACGAATTACATCATAAACTTCGGCATATTAAATTACTCTGTGATAATCACGTTTTTTTATTAACTATGTTAAGGACTTCACGTCTGTGCAGGTTCGATAAATAGAATGTCTATCTATATATATCATTTCACGTTTCGCGGGACATTGACGAGACTGAGTTTAAAAGATGACACAAACATACCAAACTCCAAATAACGAATTACATCATACACTTAAAACATTTAAATTACTAATGATAATCACGTCATTTTATTAACTCTTTTAAGGACTTCACTTCTTTGCAGGTTCAAAAGAGAAATAAAATCTCAATACATATCTTTTGACGTTTCGCGGCACGTTCACGATAGTGTGGGTTCAAAAAGATGTCACAAACATGCCAACACTCAAAATAAATTACATCAAGAAAATATTAAATTACTTTATGATAATCACATTATTTTTATTAATATATTATTGATCAATTATCACAAAATAATCGTTTGCATGCACATTTAATTGCCATTATGGAGTAGACATATTAACCCTCTCTGTACCGTATCGGTAAAATTGTACCGATAGAAATGTATTTCAATGATTGGCTGTCATTGGCATGCAAAAAAAAAGAATTTCTAAATGAATATTTTCATCATATTATATCTTGTTCGAAAGCTTGGGGTATTATCTTTGGAAGTATGTAGGCAATGATAAATATATCTCCTCTCCAATCATGGCCTTGAAAGTGTTGATACCAGCATGGAACTGTTCAAAATGCCGGTACAGAGGGAGTTAAGCAGACATAGGCATTGGCGTATGATACTAGAACAAACATTAATTCACAAAAATCAGCTTGGTTCTGTCATAAATTATTTCTGTTTCCTAATTATCTGAAAAGAATCTTGTTCACAATTTGCTAAGATAGATCTGGAATCTCAAATTAAAATGAAGAATTTTGTCCTGAATCCAGTACCAGTCTCACGTACTATATAACAATGAATGTATAACTCTGAACACTGAAGTCAATCTGACACTTATAACCCCATCTCCAAGTGGCTGAATACCGAAATATCAAAATGACTTGCTAGTACATTCATTGTTGTAAAGACGTTTGTACTTCCAAATTTGGAGCATATGCTACATGACCGTGTGTAAATACATCTGAATATACGTCAGGCTACTGCTTTGTGAATGTGTTACCAATGTCAAACGCGGCCAGCATGTTTGACTTGAATGATTCGAAGTCTGCTACGATCGGTAACCTGATTTCCATGGAACATGTGTTGCTCGACGGCATTCCTACCAAGTGAGGGTTTAAAACATCGCTTGAGTGTATAAATCCTAAGGTTGGTGCAGTCTCAAACCCAAGTACTGGCACAGTTTTGGCGCCGGTTATGAAGATCATGACATCATCTACCCCCATATCTCGCCCTGAGATTGGACCTTGGACACCTTCTAAATTTAAATAAAGAGAACGAGCCATTGTTATACATACCACAGGCAATTCATATAATAAATCAGCAATATCATCAGTTCGAAATTACTCTGAAAATCAAATCCTGCGACGAAATATCTGCAAATACCTTCTCGGCATCTTTCATATATTTTGTCCCAGGATTTGATACTCAAAGTAGTTCGAAATGTGAGCTGCAATATTTAAATCAGTCCAAGATTCTTGCCGAGCCAGACTTTGTAATTTAAAGCAGCGTCTGCGTACACCAAAAAGTGCGTTTTGACGCTTTCTGCTCTTTGACGGGCCTGGCCATTTGCGTACATTTCGCCATCCACATGATGGCTTACGGATCGTGAGTCGTGAAAAGTCATATCTCCCTATAGGTAATTTAGTGTTATGGCTTTTAAGTGATATACATACATTTGGCTGCCATATTTTTTAACGAGTGTGATGACTCCCAATTGTTTTCATGGATCATCTTCTCTCAGCCTGATGAATAAATAAAATCAAGCTCAAGAAATGACCGTCCTCTACTACAAAACAGGTCTATAACATACCGCGTCACATGGTGCGCTCGCGGCGACAGTGTCTCACTATGGGTACTCCAACTTGAAACTCCAACTATGAACCCCCAACTCAAATAGCATGCAGTCTATCGCTCTCAAACCATATGAATAAATGATTGTCTGTTTGACACATTTATACTCAAATTCCATCCACATTCATTTATTTCAGACATTATTTCTACGTGGTTCGCTGATTCCTTAAAGTGCTGTTTTTTCCGGTTCGTACGATCTTTACAATTTGGGTGGGGGAGGGGGGACTAGCGCCCACCCTCGTAGATTCGCCCTTGAGTATTACTGATCTCTCTCTCTCACGCATCTTTATACAGACTCTTCGAGCAGTTGTCCGTTGTTTGTCAGTTATCCAGTCGAACTCAGATCCTGCCCAAATTCTGTCCTTCTGAATAGTCTTGAACCAAGAACAATATCAGCGGTACTTAAACAGTATATGGGATTAGTCAACACACACAACTGTAGCAGCATCATCCCAAAAAATAATGGCAACTTAATCCCAAGTCGTGGTTTGTCTATCAAATCCGAGACGGCTAAATTGTATACCACAACGAATATCAGCCACTTCCACGGGAAATATTCCCGGGGGCATTGATGAACTTATCTGCGTATTACCTCTCCGAACATGCCCATATTTGAACGAATTAGCGCCAGGCAATGTGTCGTATATTTGGTCTCCTTCTGGTGAAATTATATGTTTATATCCGTGGATGTTATGACTTAAGAGACGTTGTTTGCTCTCGGACTTCAAATAGTTTTCCTCCAGCTTTTCTCCACATTAACTGGGCCTTCATCTAAGTCGAAGCGAAGGTTGCGTATTGCCCCCAAAACGCCATCCGTTCATAGTTGATATTTAAACGAACAATTTCAGTAATAACTGTACAACCAGGCTAGGTACGGAGTATACAGACCTGCATTGTGCAGGATGCAGAGAAAGCGGATGGGACCACTTGTGTTCTTCTTTACGTTTTT